>MVGT01001828.1:0-21452 GCA_002174775.1 Macleaya cordata
CAAGTTTGGTCCTCAGCGTCGGCTAAGAATATATGTTGGCTTTGATTCACCTTCTATTATTCGTTATCTTGAGCCAATGACAGGTGATGTTTTTATCGCCCGTTTTGTGGACTGTCATTTTGATGAGACAGTCTTCCCGTCATTAGGGGGAGACAATCCGTCGTCAGCAGAACGGCGTGATTCGTCGTCAGAAGAACGACATGCGANAAAAGGAATTCGAGATGAAAGATCTCGGGAAAACGAAATTTTATCTCGGCTTGCAGATCGAGCATAACTCAAGTGGAATCTTAGTCCATCAAACGGCATATATTGAAAAGATCTTGAAGCATTTCAACATGGACAAAGCATATCCATTGAGTACTCCTATGGTTGTGAGATCTCTTGATATTGAGAAAGACCCATTCCGACCAAAGGAAGAAGATGAAGCACTACTTGGTCCTGAGGTACCATATTTGAGTGCAATCGGCGCATTAATGTACTTGGCCCAGTGTACAAAACCAGATATTGCATTTGCTGTGAATCTGTTAGCCAGATTCAGTTCTGCCCCGACAAGGAGACATTGGACAGGTGTCAAGCAGATTCTCCGATATCTCCGTGGGACTACAGACATTTAATTATTCAATCAGAAGAACCCATCTAATGGCTCTCAGATAATGGGATACACTGATGCCGGATATCTCTCAGATCCCCACAAAGCTATCTCCCAATCTGGTTATGTTTTTACAAGTAGTGGTACTGCATTCTCGTGGCGATCCAACAAGCAAAGTCTTCCAGCCACTTCTTCGAATCATTCGGAGATTATTGCATTGCATGAATCCAGTCGCGAATGCGTGTGGCTACGATCACTGATTGGACACATCAGAAGCTCTTGCGCTCTACCCTCTGTTACTGATGTTCCAACAGTCATTTTTGAAGACAATGCCGCTTGCATATCACAAGTCAGGAAAGGCTACATCAAAGGTGATAGAACCAAGCATATTTCGCCGAATCAATTTTATTCTCACCATCTTCAGAAGAACTGTGAGATTGATATCCAACAGATACAATCCTGTGAGAATTATGCTGATCTCTTCACCAAGTCTCTACCAGCGGCTATATTCTGAAAGCTAGTCTATGGTATTGGCATGAGACGGATGTATCATCAAGTAGACTGATTTGAGTGCCTACTTTATCAAGGGGAGTTTTCTTATGCCTGCATTTGTCTGACTGGACCTTTTTCGCGCTGTACTCTTTTTCCTTTGTCAAGGTTTTGTCCCTCTGGGTTTTCATTGCCAAAGTTTTTAACGAGGCAGCTTATGCGAGTCCAGCACTCTTCTAGGTTTTTGTACTCTTTTCCTTAGCTAAGGTTTTGTCCCTCTCGGTTTTCCTGGCAAGGTTTTTAATGAGGCAATTATCTTAGAATGGTGGACATCCAAGGGGGAGTGTTATAACACGTATGTGTGTTAGGTGGTGGCTGATCTACCAGACACGAGGTGGATTCGACACATCGACCAAGATGTGTCGAATCCCTATAGTAGTTAGCATGCACCATTTTTGCTTTTCATGCTATATATATATATATATATATATATGTTAGGTCCATGAGTTCACTCATTTCATATTTGTCGAATTTCGTGTCAAAGGTAAACTCAAGATGGGCAATGTAACTTGAGTTAGAGTTAGTGAGTCATTCGGTTCGTTGCGAAGCAAAGACTCCAAGAAGCTCAACTCACCACCGGAACTCATCTTAGGATGGTAAGTNAGAAGACAGTTAGTTTTGTACGATAAATTATATGTTAAGAGAGACATATATTGTACAATGAGTATGTATGCTAAAAGAGTGCATATGTAAATTCTATTCCCACTTCTCTCGATATATATATTCTGTGTGCCCAGAAATCATAACATTTTCTATTTTTTTTTGTAAAGTATTATTGAAATTGTAAAGATCTCTGCTTGGTAGAAGGCGGAGAGTATTTGTACGGTTGTACCACAACATACGACCAATTAACTACTCGGAAATCTAGTTACTGCTCTTATGCATACACCTTGTTTACACTGGCATATGTAGATGGCCTAAAACTGATTTTGATTTACATGATGAAAAAATTATCTTTACTAAAAAAAAGTCTTTAAATTATTTCTAAGCAGTCACACATATAAGTGTAAACAGAGTGTAAGAATAAAGTAGGTTTAAGAAGAATATGTAAAAGTTTGAAAAAAAAAGATGGGTGGAACACGTAAAAATTTAGATAAAATTTGTGTGCATGACACAAATACACAAAAAAGAATAAGATAGAAATACAAAGATTGGCTAAAAGATTAGTCGATGTGACCCTCATTATAATAGTAAAGATCAACATTAGATAACCAAGTCCCTTTTTCGAGGACATCCGATAAAATTGGAACGATACAGAGACCATTAGATAATCAAAATTCAAAAAAAAAAAAAAAATCCTAAATATACTTTCGCTTTCTTTTTGCAAATGAACAAATATATATTGCTCTATTTAAAACGATCGCAGTGTGTAGAAAAGAATTTGATTAAATTGATATATCGATGTATATTACATCCAAACCATACAAATATGACATAACAGACTTGAAACAAAATTATTTTATCCATTCATTTCAAAAAAACCCAAGGATGTAATTTTGGATTAACCCCAAGATGAAGCTTTAAAGAAAGAGATTAATCCTTATTTGTTCATAAAGTTGGAACATAATTGGAACCGGTTCAATTACACTCTAGAGACCATGATATCCTCAGGGGTAAGACCCAAAGCAGCAATGACTTTAGGGCAGGAAGCAAGTGGTTCTTTCTTCAGGAACCCCAAAGAGTTCACAAATCGTACTGGAGATGGAATGCCATTGTTGGCTGTGATAAGAACACGTCCCCGGCTCCGTCCTGGAACCGGTGTGTTGCAGTCGGTTCTGGGGCTCTCTTTAGCCTCAACTTCGCATACTTCTTCTTCATGATCTCCATCTACTGCGATCGAGTAGATACCTTTCTCATCGGTTTCACCATCGGCGGTGAATGTAAGGTGCCCGCCTTCTCGGTCTCTGCATTCTAGTAATACCTTAGCACCTACACCAAAAACACAAAATGATCAATTGCAAAATTTGATATCATTGAGGTGTTTGGTTACAATGATAACTCTATTCCGGGTATCCATAACCTGATTTAATTCCAAAATTGCAAATCATGCATTTTTTTCCATATACTAAAAAATTTGAGTACAATTCAGACTTTTGGATTGTATCTTAATTTTTGAAAACTTGTTTTCTGATGAGAGTGAATAGTATTATTACCTTTGATAGGTTCGGTAACTTCGGTCTCAAACCCGGCGCGGCAGGTGTCGCAGTAAATCTTTCCCTCGACGTGAAAGTCATTGGCGTAGGCGACGGACAAAAAACAAAGAGCAGCGGCAAGGAAGACAACAGCCTGAGAAAACTTTGCCATTTTTTCTGTGTTTAGATTCTTGAGGATGGCTTGGAGAATTCCCTCAGAAGGTTACTTTGGTTCGTGGTAAAGGAGAAAAAGTTCAGAAGCTTATATGGGGGATGAAATAGTCCATTTTTAGGTGGAGTTTGTTATTTTTAGCCAATTTGTTTGTCTGTTTAATGAACCAGTCAAATCGGTGTTTAATTAGTTTAGAAAACTAATTACAACCATGCAAATAACTCTTTGTTTGTTTGTTAATCTGACTAATGTCGTACACATGCGTGTTCTTTATGATGTGTTTGTTTCTTTTACTAGAGGTTTGTATGCCAGAGAGACGTACGTGCGCATTAGAAAGATAACATTAATATATTATATTTACTCTTACACTCCGTTTACACCACAAATAAACCCACATGTAGATGATTGTAAAGCTGATCATATTGATCTACATAATAAGAAGATTGCATTGCTATCACAAAAAATCGGTTTTTAGATTATCTTCAGTTCTCCACACAGCCTGCACAGGCAAGTGTAAGGTAGGTGTAAGATAAAGTGACTTTGAATGGCTCCAATAGGCTCAACTATTTAGCGATTGAAGCCTCGTTAACATAGTAGAGATTTTTTTTTTTTTTCTTTCTATTTTGTCCAAGAATTGAAGGACTTAATTTTATTATTTATGTCCCTTGACATGTAATCTTCATTTAGGCCTTACTTGGTAATTTGGTATGCCTTGAGTATTTGCGAATATTAACGGCTAAAAATTTATTATAAAACAATGTTTTTGGTTTCGATTGGTGCAATCGTTAAACTGTAAATATTCACAACCATATAAATTTCGTAAAAGAGGGTGTATATGTCCAAAAAACAATTCACAGCATTTCAAAGCACGTGCAGCCTTATGCGACTACTGATTCTTAAAATTTTGATTTTCCTCCCTCAACCACATGACTAAAAATTTAGTCTCATGAATGTAATTCTATATCTTATCAAAAAAGAATCTAATTCTATAGATTTTATATTACATATTAAGTCAATGCCTCACAACGATTAAGAGAGGACTCCAATGAATTTTATTCCTTAAAATTTATTTTTGATTAAAATGTTAAGGATACGAGAGTCTTTTAGACATTTACCCCTTCCAAAGGTCCAGTAACAACCTTAATCCTTCAAATGCTTCACCCTTATTTGAAATTTGAGACTTAGATAAGGGTTCGGACAACCTCTCTTAATTCTCTCTCTCTCTCTCCTTCTCTCTCTCTCTCTATTTTAGTTCATTTTACTAGAGGGAGAGCCTCTTTAAATAACTACACCCCATCAAAATAAGAAAATACACTCCACCATTCCCACTACACCACCTCACCACCACCTTGCCACCGCTACGACCACTGTCATCTTCACACCTCCACTACTGCCATGATAGTGAAGAAGAAGGAGATGAGAGAGAGAGAGGAATACACTTTATTTTTTTGCGACGGTGGGAAGATGATGGTGATGGTGGAGGTGAGTGTTGGAGACAGTAAAAGTAAGTTTCTCACAATCCGTTTTTCATTTTTTGTTCACCCCTTTAACCAAGTTTTCCTCCCATCTAATATTGTTTTTCTATTAATAATACCTTTTTTAGGGTTTTCCATTGTACTTGCCCACCCCCCATAAGTAAAATTTGAGACGAGAAACCCTCCCATTCGAAATTTTCCATTGTACTTGCTCTTATAGATGTTTTTGCGACCTTACATCATCTTTGCCACATTTTACTCTTATCCTATAGATTTAACTCTGACTCTTAATTAATCTCAAAGAATATTTGATTTGTAAATTAAAAAATCATCATTTTCGCAAATTTATTGTGCTCCTCCGTAGGGCTATGAAACACAAGTCCCATGCTAGAACTTTAGGGAATTATCCCCAAATGACCCAAATTGGGGTCCAAAAGAAGATTTTAACCTTTTTTTTCAAAGGGTTATTTTTAGGCGCCCTCCAAAATCTTATTGGCAGGCCCCAGTTATAGACATCTCTACCTGAATTTGCATTTGTTATGTTTTGAGGCCTAGCAATAATATTTCGGGAGTGCCTTTAAAATTTTTCCTTTTCAAAATCGGTATTATTAGGGCTCCCAAAATAATGAGGGGATGTTCAAATTTTGGGCCTAAAGCCCAAATAACAACCTTACTTTTTTATTTTGTAGTTTTTCATGACTCAATTGTTGTGCATCCTTCTCATAAATTTTTGGTAGTGAGAGGTCTTGGGATCAAAAATTTTCATTTGTGGTATTATCGTTAAGTTTGTCACATATAATCTGATAATAAATACGAGCACTAAAGCACGTGCGATACACGTGCATAACACGTATTAGCCGTTAATTTATTTTTTAAATTTTTGTATTCTGAATTAATAAATAAATTACATTATCTAAATGGGTAAGATTTTTTACAGTTACTATAATGGGTAAGATTTCAATATTCAAGTTAAATACATATTTTTAAAATACAATAAAATTACACGAAATAACATAGTTAGGGAATCTATTTTAAACCGGAAACTTAGTAATCTTTTCCCACCAATTTGTACTTGTAGTATTTGAAATTCTAATACTACATATCTAGCCTAATCCTGCATATGCAAAAAGAAAATTATAATTAGAAACATAAAAAACCTTTGGGTGAATGCATATTTGAAAAAAAAATTATTAAGTTTTCAAATATAAAGAAGAAAAACATCTTGATTTATAAAGAACGTAAAAGATAAATAAAAATAAAAAATATATATAGCAATTAGATCTATTTATAAAGAAAATACCTCTTCCTAAATAGAGAGAGAGAGAGAGAGTTACACACTTGCATCAGAATTTTTCTTTGAGAATTTGAGTGGGAATCCAAAAAGAAAAGATTATTTTATGGATCTCACACTCGTATAATTCTACCATCATCTTCTACTTCATTCCTTATTTTTTAATTTTTTATGTGATTTTGTAATAAAAAATCCCTTTTTATTAGGATTCTCTATAGTTACACGGCTATGAACATGGAAGATTTATTAGGAAATAAAATTGGTTGAAGCTATCTCATTAAGACAAATAGACAAAAGTACCCATATTTAAATATATTTTTACACTTGAACACAATCAGTTATGTAAAACTAAAGGGGTATAAACGTAAAACTTAATTTACAATAGAGTAGTTTAAAAACTGAAATAGCTGAATTCGTAGGTGAGTGAAGATCTCAACGTATTGACAATAATACCCTCTTTGGATAAATTGGAAATCTCAAAACAAAATTATTTTTCATTCAATGCAAAGGTAATTTTTTAGCATTTGATAAAAAGTGAGGCCATCTAACGAAATAACTACCTCGAAGGGGTATTCTATTTATATAATAATAATATAGATAGGTATGTCGTTAATGACGATTTCCCTGCGCATGTTGGCGGCGCCTTTCCTGCATCCATTGGTTATAGTGTTCTTGACAGTTTTTATGCACTTCTCATACACCCATTGTGTTTATTTACGCCTTCATGTAATCTAGGCAATAGTTCCCATCAAAAAAATTTTATAATAATTAAATACACCCCACAACCTCACCACCACTACCCCATCACCGCCACAACCATCACCTCACCACCTCCACCACCTCGCCAACACTTAACATAAGGTTAGAACAAAAAAACAAAAGAAAAAAAAAATAATCCAAAATCGTTCGTGTTCATATATTGTTTCCTAGGGATTTAAATCCCAAACAGACTAGAACATAAAAAAGAAAAAAAAAAAAAAAAGGAAAAAGAAAAAAGAAAAGAAAACGAAGATAAAATTTAACAGGTACGTGGAAAATTATCATCAAATTCGACAGGTACCTTTTGAAAATTACCTTTTGAAAATAACCTTGAGGGGTTGCTCGAGTGGTTCGACCGTGGGTTTGCTCCCCATAGGTCACCAGTTTGAATCCCCTCAAGGCCACTGGGGGGATTCTTAGGCGGCCTCTTCCTCCACAGGGCCCCGTGGATTAGTCGAGGTGCGCGCAAGCTGGCCCGGACACCAAGGATATCAAAAAAAAATGTTATGAATTTTTAGTTTCGACACTTATCTGTCAAATTAATGTTACTATTTCGACATGAACCTATGGCAATTTTTGAAAATTTCTGACTCTGTATTGTCCAAAACAAGACATTCGAACAAATCCAACCTTAAAACCCTTTTAATGAAAAAGTCCATAAAACCTGAATCCCCAAATCCTATGACCTTTTTTAAAACCTAATTCTCAAACCCTAAAACCTTTTGTAAAACTCTAACTCCATGATATCCTTTTCAAAAAGATCTCGTCAAACCTAATCCTTTTGGGATTTTCGTCTTGTTCTTCATCAAATTACAGATCGAGGTGGTGGATAAGGTAGTAGAAGTCGAGGAAATGAGATGGTGGCGACTGTGAGGGGGTAGTGGTGAGGTTGTGGTAGTTGAAGTAGTCATGTACAGGTGGTGGTAGAGGTGGAGGTCGTGATGGTGGTGGGGTGTAATTGTTTTTTAGAGGGTTGTAAAAGAGAAATGAGACCCCTCCCACTAAGTCCCCCCGGCTAAGCCGAACAAGTTCAGGAGTCATTATAAAATGATGAACATGGCTGATTAGGGGTTCAAAAAAAATAGTCAAATGACTTTGACCATTATATTACAATATTTGGTTTAAAAACAATTAAAAAGAAATATAAAAAATGAAATCTGAAGTTTCTAAGATTCTCCTCCTCAAGAACCCCAGTTAGTTTTTGTATGATTCTCTTTTGCGTTTTAAAGTTCATGGATTGCTTTTAATTCGATGGATTTTTCATAAGAATTTTTATTACTAATAAAAAAACGAAAAATTTAGAATTATTAGGTTGACTATTACTAGTTACCCCATAGAAAATTCACGTTCTTTAAGTCAATTTTAATTGACTTTTGACCCTTAGCTTGTTCCCCTTTAATCATTTTTTTAGCCACCTAATAACACTACTTTGTCAAAAAAAAAAAAAATGATCATTCTAAATTTCTAATCCATTCATCCTCAACAACAAGCGAATTATTAAACGAAAAAAAAATAGTGAAAGAGAAAGAAATAATAGAAATAAAAATTTATTTAATTATTAATAATCATAATTAATGTTTGGTAACATATGTATAGATAATTAATTGGAATTAGATCATGATATCTTCAGGGGTAAGTTCCAATTCAGTAATAACTTGAGCACAACCAGTAATTGGTGCGTTGATAAGGAACCCTAAGGAGTTCACAAATCTAACTGGAGAGAGAATTCCATTGTTCTTAGTGATAGCAACACGACCGCAGGTTCTTCCTAAGAACTTCTTGTTGCAGTCTGATCTAGGGCTCTCCTTCAACACCACTTCACACACCTCTTCTTCATGTTCTCCATCTGCTGAGATTGTGTACACACCATTCTCGTCGGTCACACCGTCGACAGTGTATGTCAAATGCCCGCCTTCTCGGTCTCTGCATTCTAGTGTCACATTAGCACCTACATAATTCACACACAAGAATTAGAAATTGATCAAACCCATGTTCCATGCAAGTATATATAATTTGAGTTTGAGGTGTTTGGTTGCAATGATAACTCTACTCCCAATATCAATAACAAAATTGGATTATATTTTCATCATATTTGAAAACTAGCTAGTTTTGAAATTAAGTAACTATGAGACCGGACACAATTTCATTGAAATCAAATTTTTTTTTTTTTGGGGGATGTTGGGTAGTTTTAGAATTGTATCCTAAAATAATCTACAAAACAATTTTTTTTTTTTTGATAATTATTACCTTTGATGTATTCAGTAACTCTGGTCTCGAACCCGACGAGGCAGGTGTCACAGTAAACCTTGCCCTGAACTTTGAAGTCTGCGGCGCTGGCGACGGTAAAGATGCAAAGAGCAGCGAGGAGGAGGAGAACGGCCTGAGAAAACTTTGCCATCTTTTTTTTTTTTTTGTTTTTTGGATTTTTGGAGATGGCAAGGAGAATTCTCAGAGATATAGAGATGGAGAGAGATAGAGGGTGCTTAGTTGGTGCTGAAAGATAAAATGATTCGGAGGGGGTTTTATATAGGAAAGATGTAAGTACATTTTTAGACAGGGGTTTGTTATTATTAGCCAATTCTGGTTATTTTTTGAACCAAAAAATTCGGTGTTTGAATTTAGAAAAACAAATTACAACCACAAATTGTTTCTTTCTTTGTTTTTGTTAATTTTTGCCAAAATTAAGAAAAAAAATTTCACTTATGGCCTTTGTTATTCCCAATGTTTAATTTACATTGGTGTCCAAAATCAATTTAATCTAAGAAGGTTAAATGAGTCCCACTATGTCGGCATTGGGGCCAATGGTTGGTCTAAAAGTATTTTTCTAAAATTAAAAGGTTTGGGTGTTTGAGTTTAGCCTGATAACCAACTTGCCTTGAATCCAGTTTTAGCTGATGGGAGCTACGAGTTTGTAAAGCTCTGTGCCAGTGCCACCCCATTCTTTTGTACATTCTTGCCCTCTTCTATATGCCTCTGTTTTTTCCTTATCATGCTAACTTTGTTCTTACAATTTGTTTAAACCAATTTATGGGCCTGCGTGGAGATGATTCAAGGTATTATTTCTGAGGGGATCATCTCTTTATTACAAAATCACATTGTTCTAAATTTTCAACCCCATTCAAAGATGTTTGAAATTTTTAACTTTTTAAACTATTTAAATTACATGGGGTTAGCACTTTAATTTACATGGATGTAATCTTGTGTCCGGAGAATTAGATGATGAAAAGATTGTATAAAAATTATAGTATAGGAATTAGATGTAACAAGTAAAAGCAAGGACCCTAAACCAAATTTAGAATGTACTTAGCAACACTCTTTATTTCAATTTTCATTCAATCCTCCATATATACTAAGGGAGCTGCTAAATACATCCATAATTCCGTTTACGGCCCTCCAAATATTCACTATCTCTCTTGAGAGACCAGTTGAAAGGCGAACAAGCCATCAGAGTGTGAGCTTGTTCGTCTTCAGTACGAGTATTCAACTACTTCAACACTTCCCATCCCATCTCTTTCTCTTTGTCGAGCATCAAGCATTCGCATTCTGCCTAAATCTGTATATTGTTTATTGATTGGGTCTCGTGAATTAGGGGTTTTCTATCATCTTTTTTTGGTTTTATCATGAGGGGTTTCCTAACATCTCTCTATAAGCAAATTGAATTTGGACAGTTGGGGTCTCTAAGCAGCCTTATTTTTCTCATAAAATTGCTCAGTATTAGAAGAGAGAACAAGTACAAACGGCTGTTACAACTGTTACGGTTATAACAGTTATAACAGTGTTGGTTTATACTTTATAGGCTATAGCAAGCAATGGGAAAAGGTAAATGGCTAAATGCCCAAACCCCTTTGCAGGGTACACAATTTTCAATTTATTATTGAAAATATGATTCTTCAGGGAGGGTTATTGCATTCCTCAAGCAGTAAATTAACAGGTGAAAATGAACAAGTATTAAAAATGATGGCAGAAAACAAAGCCAAAACATTACTACTGTACTTGATCGTTTTTCTGAACTAGGTTGCACTTCCCATTGAAAGTAAACCAAATAAAACAACCAATGCCAACCCATTAAGATTCCGGCCACCACAGCGGCGGCAGAGGGGACTAACTTGGGGCATTGCAAACAGGAGTTACAGGACTGACCAACGACCATCTCTATGTCCAAACATTAAAAAAAAAAAAAAAAGTAAAGAAAAACCCCATGATGTTGACTAATACCCTTAACAATAACACCACACAATAAGGAAAGATATTCGAAACTCTTTTATCTTCTGACTAAAGACACAATTATCCCAGTTTTATGCAGACACCATCCTTCTACTCTTTTACACACGTTGCCCGCATGAAGTTCTTCTCCGCTTTCACTGCAGAGAAAATAAATTTATGTGAATTTTCATTTTAATCGTTCATGTCAAAAATGTTGAATTGCTAATTTGAATCAATCATTGTGGGAAGAGATCATGAAACTCACCTCTGCGTCTTCGCCAGCACCAGTTCTAGCAGAACCTTCCATTCTCTGAACATCTTCTGCAGTGGCAAACAACAATTCAAAATAAACAGCAATAGCAAAAAATTTATTGGCAAAAAAATAGGTCATAATGACAAGTAAATCCCAAGGGAACAATTTGTGAAAAAAAAAATGATAGAATGGACAAAAAAGGTTGTAAACCTAAACTACTCATTGCAATTTGTGATGATTTCTGGGTATTGAATAGTCACACCACTGTGTTCAATTAGTACTAAAGCTATGGTAAAGTAGTTAAGAGTGAAAGTCACACTAAAGTTGCCAATGCCCTCTTGACGCCTGAGGCGCATGCTGAAAGGCTGTACATCTTCAAGTGAAGCAAGATACAGGGTAAAGCAAAGACGATACAACTTCTATCACAAAAGAAACTCTCAAATCTCAATTCCAGAAATGACTTTTTTTAACGATTTACTAAATGACTAATCACCACCAATTAAAGCATTGGAAAAATGAGGGTCTAGCATTTCAACCATTAGCTCATCTCCAACTTCTAGCTTCAAAAAGAAAAATGGTAAACGGGACAAATAAAAAAGCGCAAGAGAGCAAAAGTAAGAACCAGTCCATTGTTCTGCTTCTCTTTTCAGCATCAAAGAAATAAAAATAGGATGATTTTGGAAAAGGTAGAGGGGGATTAAAATGGTGCTTTAAGCAGAACACTAAGACATAGAAGAAGACGAAAACACTTTCTTCTTGAAGGAAGACTTTGAAAGTTTGAAGGAGGTTCCTGAATCCCCTCCTTCAGCAACATAAAAGTGAAGACAAAACCAAATTGAATGACAGGACGAAGTGAAAAGGTTTTTCTTTCTTATTTTTTTTATAGTCCACTAGGGTATGTGTCACATACCTGCTTACATGCCTAAAGGTGCATACCTCATCACACTCAGCCACATTATCACAAAGATTACAACAACAAATGATCAAGTAACTAAAATATTACACGATCCGATGACAGCAAAACTGTACCCTTAGAAATATTGCTATGCATTACCTGCATCTTCAGGGATGTCACTAGTCCACAAGGTGAGGTTATCCCTAAGAAGTTGCATAATCAAAGTGCTATCCTTGTAAGAATCTTCACTAAGGGTATCCAGCTCCGTTATAGCTTCATCAAACGCTTGCTTAGCAAGGTGGCATGCCCTGCGTGATTAGTTTGAACAAATCGAGTTTAGAGAATACTTTGGACTTCAGAGAAGAAAATTACATATGCAAAACAATATCATGCAAACCTTTCAGGGGAGTTCAGAATCTCATAATAAAAGACTGAGAAATTCAATGCCAAACCCAATCGAATAGGATGTGTAGGAGATAAATCAGCCTCAGCAGCACCGGAGGCCATCTGAAAACAACATAATGCAAAACCAAATACGAGAGGTAAATGCATGATAAGCAGCATTTATTTGTAGTACAAAGGGTACAGATCAAATTGCATAGAAAGTTCTTATTGATCAACATTTCATTGCTCCAAGAAGAAAATGCACACCCAAACATGCAGCTACACAATCCTTTTTGTTTTGATAGGTAAGAAAATATATTAAAAATTAGAGAATTTAAACATGAGAGGAAAGAGTATAAACCCAAAAAGAACAAGAAAATTCCGAAGCTGGACAAACAACTCCCAGCAAAACAAAAAATCAGCAAAAGGAATGCCTCTAAGAAACCCTAACTGAGTCCCCCAAAAGAAAATCAGAGCTTTAAAAAGCTACACAATCCTAACCACATGAAAATACAATAGTTAACCATGATAGAACTACATGAAGCAATCAATATTAGTCATCATAGTAAATATTTTTACTTTTAACAATAAGATTTTACTTGAACAGTC
Organism: Macleaya cordata; assembly: GCA_002174775.1. NCBI lineage: Eukaryota > Viridiplantae > Streptophyta > Magnoliopsida > Ranunculales > Papaveraceae > Macleaya > Macleaya cordata. Next base: position 13,312 of record MVGT01001828.1, read on the forward strand.
CATCCTAAAGAATAAATAATTAATTCAATCAAAAAACATATTATACTACCAATCTTACTAAAACAAACAAAATATATGGGTGGGAGTTAGTTGGGGAGAATGCAAGCAAAACAACTACCACTCTTAAACTCATGAAAGAAGGTCACATGCTCTGTAAGAGGAAGGTCTGGTTTTATTGGTAAAGGCATTCACTACCTTAATTAATTATAATCATATTGGGGAACACAGATATCAAGATTAGTGTTATCAAGGTGTGTCTCTCTAAGCCTTCATTGCAAGACAATGCCTCACCTTATTGCTCTAAGGTATAGGACATTTGACACGCCACAAGGCTTTATGTGCCTTAAGTCTACCCCAGTAAACAAGAAGACACATGAGGTATGTGCAGTCAGTAAGATTCAACTAGTTTCTTTCCCTCAATAAAGAGGGACTATTTCCTCCTTTTTTTTGATCGGGAAAAGAAATTTGTAAATAAGAAAGGAAGAACTTCCTAACTGTACAGCAGAAAAAGGAAGAAACTGTTGTATCCTTTATCTTTTGTAATTTAAAATTTTGAATTTATATAGCTCCACAGTATTTTATATATTCATTAATAATATTATCTAACAAATTGTAATTTGCAGACTAGGAATGCAACTTGGGCGAGCCAACCAAAGCTCGCAGCACTCAACCGACCTTGGGTCGGGCGGGATTGGGCAAGAATGCTGTTTGGAGCAAAAGTTCATTAAAAGTTTAAAGCAGCACCTGGATGGTCATGAGCATTCGGAGCAAGAGTTCACTCTGAAACTAAAATGGAGATTGGGAGGGTTTGCTCCCTAAATAACAGAAACGCAATTTCAAAGTTGAAGTGGCATCCCCACTAAAATGGTTAAAGATTAAAATCAAGGACTCAGCTGAAAAACTAAGTCAGATCTCAAACAGAAAGTTTAGAAAATTTAGTCAGTTAAAGCAGGTTTACCATTTCCCGCACATATAACATAAGCAACCTTCAGAAAGTTAAGATTGCTTTGTGAAATCATAATCCAACTAATTGCAATGCAGTATAATTGGAAGAATAAATCTCTTCTATTCCCAAATAAATATAAAGTCGCAAAGAGCGCAAAGAAATAAACTTCCATTCAAAATAATAAATAGTAATATAGTATACAACCATGAAAAGTGAAGACAGCTCAAAACAAAGTAGCACATAAACCATTTCACATGCTTCCTCACCCAAGAATAATATATTCACTAAATGCATGGTAAATGGCATAATTTTGAAAAACAGGTATACAAGAAATGACAGACATAATAGCTATTTACAAGTTTTGAAAAAAAAAAAAAAAACCCAGCTAAATTAGACTAATAAAATATTCTATTCGTTATCTAAACATTTGATCCATTCCAAAAGAGTGTTCGATGTCCTAATCAGATTATAACAGTATTAGCAGTTAGATCCAAAATTGATTTCTACTCTGGAAGAAACAGAGATCAAGCCAGCTAAAATTGCCACAGTAAGATATTACCTCATATGCTTTCAGAGACTGATCCGCAACCTCTTTCCTCTCATTACCGGTCTTAAACTCCGCCAGATAACGATAGTAATCCCCTTTCCTGCAACCAACCAAAAAATCCAAACCCTAAAAACTCGAAAATCCCTACGAATCTTATTAAATCACATAGATCAGAAGCAATAACAAGATTCCTCACATCTTATGGTAAAAAACATTGGATTCTCCAGGAGAAGAGGATGGAAGAAGATGCTCATCGATCACAGTCATGATATCACTACAGATTTTAGAAAGTTCAGATTCAACTTTCTGTCGGTATTCCTTGATCCGTTTCGCATTCTGCTCGTTTCCTTTCCCTTCCTCCTTCTGCTCAATGGACGAAAGGATCCTCCACGAAGCCCTCCGAGCTCCAACCACGTTCTTGTAGCCTACAGAGAGAAGATTTCTCTCTTCAACAGTCAGTTCAACACCGAGTTGCGCAACTTTCTTCATCGAATCCACCATTTCTGTCATTAAACAAATCAGAAAACCCTAAATATCATCAAATTATTCAAATCTTAACAATATTCCTAATACAAAAAAAATAAAAAACGAAGAATCCAAGCTCGAAATTAAAGATCTAGAGAGAGAAAAACAAGAAACCCTAACCTTCATATCGTTCGGCCTGTTCGGCTAACTTAGCTATGTAGACGAAGTTCTCTCGTTCTTTTGTGGAAGCCATGGCTGATCTGCGAAATTAGGGTTTCGGTGAACGATCGATCTGAGCTTCAATTGTCTCTCTCTCTATCGACGAGGATCGGGAAGAAGAGAGAAGAGAGAGAAAATGAAATTTTAGAAAAAGAACATGCAGCTTTTGGACGGCTGAAGCCCTTCCTCTTATTTATGGATGGAAAATGAGGAGGAGGATTATACTGTAGCTACGTCGTCTCGAACGCCAACAACTCACGACAGCTTGTGGGTCCACCTTAAGGTGCCACGTCAGATTAGCGGCGAAAATCTCCAATTAATTGCAACCACGTGTTAGATTGCCAACTAATTGTTTTTTGTTGCTAGGTTGTGCCAGGGTGTGATTTTGTTGACCTAATTTAGAATTGGGTGTACAAAACATCCATCATCCACCCGTCAAATGTTACAAGATCAACCCAAAAATATTTGACTTTGTTCTCGATGATGGTTGGTGTTGGACACCTACTTCTAAAGTGGGTGTACAAAAATGCAGTGATTGTGTCAACCGGGATCTATTTGTTGTGTTTTTTTGGATGTTTTTAACATATTCGTGGACCCGGGTTGAGTGGGCCTTGGTATTGGGCTTTGGTCAGGCCTGGTGTTGGTTGGATTCGAACTCTAGTTGAGGCTCACCCTACACATCAAAGCCTTTAGCCGTAAGCTTTCCGAAGGTTTAAGCTTTAAAGTTTTAGAACCATGTGATATATTATGAGGATTATCTACATATTGAGGAGTCATCGTCACAAGGAATAATCCCTTAAATCATCTTCTTGTGGGTCAAAAGGACAAAGCGTCAACAAAGTGTAATTATATGTGACATGATACAATAAAAAGATTAGGGCCCTTTTAAAATTGAGGGCCTTGTGTGATCGCACCTCTCACACTTGCTCAAATCCAAGCCTAGTGACAACGTTCTTAATTTGTGTTTGTAACTGGCAAGCCCGCCTCTATTTTAAATCTTAGGGTAAGCAAAAGGTAGATGCTTCCACCCAACACCATGCGAAGTTATCGCTTCGCTTCCCCTTCTTAGTGTTGGCCATTCTTCTATCAGAAGAACCATCCGCCCATCGGCGAAGTAAGCATAAGCTATTTATCACCTTTTAATTAAGATAAAAAAAAATGACTTAAAATAAAAAATAAAGAAGACGGCGAATGCAATATAATAGCCTCCCCTAAAATCAAAAAGCCTCAGAAAATGAGGAAAAATACTAAAATTCCGCCCGTGATCGGTTATTAAAGCGCATATCCATGTACTTATATATAGGTTCCTTTTCAATCTCTTAAATTCATGCTCACTATTTGCACAATCCTTTTCACCCTTATAAAATATCCTCTCTCTATCTCAAGAATGAAAAATCAATACTTGTTAGATTATTGGAGAGCTTAATTTGGATTGACTTGCAGAAACATCGATCAAAAAAATCTATGGCGGGGGTTCCAAAGCCACAGTAGTAGAGAAGAAATATTATCTTGAGCCATTTATGGTGCTGACGCTAGTGATGTTAACGGGCTTCGTCGGGGATTGGCCCTGAATATTTTCTACTTGGATCTAGCCAAGTCGCACATGTTGTAAGATCATTGCAGCTGCTAGCTAGGAGAACTGATTGATTATCGCAGTTGGTAGGAGAACTGATCGATTAAGTCTCTCTGGGTTGAGATCAATTATAAATAACCAATTGAGTTCTTCTTCTTCTTCTTCTTGTAGTATACTATCCAAGCCGTGGTAGTTGAGTTAGATTTGTGCGCTAAGACCTAAAATTGGTGCGTCTGTCTGTGCTGAAGGCATGCATGGGATGCGTTTGGACATACGGATTGACGCGCTCTTTAATAATGGTGGCTATAGAGGTAATTAATTTGTTAGATTTTTTTTTAAAAAAAAAAGAAGAGAAAGTTATAATGAATGTAGAGTTAGGAAGAAATAATCGACCAAACAAAAAAAATGTGACTTAGAATTTGCTTTCTCCTGTGAAATCGGCCGTTGGATAAATAAATAAATAAATAATAATAAAAAAATTAGATAGTTTAAGATAGTTTTAAAAAAGGCAATATTTGTACTTGGTTAGCTGTTAGATAAATTTCCATTATTAAAAAATTATTGAAGTTTCTCTATTCAAAATGGATTTGATAAAATATCGATTTGGAGGGTTTCTTTGCCCATGCTATGTTTGTCTTACATAAGTAAATGGGTTAGAATATAACTTCATTATAGACGAAATGGAGCCGTAAGTTGGAACGCATGGACCGAATGGAGCCCATAAGTGGATCACGTGGACTAACTTTATAAGAGCAAGTCTAGTGTAATATAAATGGATCCCTCTTAATCCCTTTAGTGAGAGGTTAAGAGGTTCACTTGCTCTAGTGGAGAATCCGTTAAAAGAGACTAAAAAAAAGTGCTGCTAAAGGAGTTCCTCAAAATGTTAGGGGGTGGACATNAAAAACACCCTAATAAAAAATACACCCACCATCCCCACCTCCGGCTACTACCATTCTACCACCTCCTCCTCCAGCCACTACCACTTCTTCTTTCTTCTTTTTTCTTTTTCTTATTTTTTTTCCTGCCCCTTCTATTCATCGATATATGATGACTTGGTCATCTCCTCTCCCTCTCTCTCTACCCCTCTATCACCTTTACTTCTCCAGATTTGAATTTTTTTTCCTTTTCAGGTGGCTGGCGGCTGTGGCAGTGGTGATCGGTGGTAGATTGTGTGCATTTTATTTTATTTTTAATCACTTTTTTTAAGCTTACGATGATATGATGGTCGTTCTGACCATCAAACATTTTTTCAAACCAATCATCAGATGATCGTTCCACTAAGGATTCATTGATTAATGGAAAGTTGCTTAGATTCTTAGATTTTTAGATCCCATTATTAGGGTAAAAATCCATGGATCCATGGATTCTTTGACTCAACTAAACTTTCTCCTAAGAGAATCCATTGGAGTCCCAAAAATACTTAATTAATCAAGCAATTTAACACCCCACGAGACTTCCCCTAAACGATCAAGCCATTCTCACTGACTAGATATAAACGTCGCCGCCTCTATCGACATTACTAGAGCGGCCATGGTGCTTTTATGAAGATTTTCTTTGGGCGGGTGATTGATGATTTTTTTTTTCAATAAATAAAATATACCGCAATCGCACGGTCTACCAAAGTAGATCTAGCAAGTACGGGTCGAACCCACAGAGACTTGTGTTTGGCAATCTAGAAATAAAATTACCTAAACTAATCCAGAAAATGATAGTGATTGATTTGAGATGAATAAAGTGAACCTAATAATGAAATTAAAACCGTGTAAATAAACTGACAAGGAAATTGCAAAGGCTCTTAGAATCTACCACCTTACTATTGTAGTTCCACGAATTTAATTTACTTGTTCCCGATTAATAGTTACGAGTAACATTCGAGATGAAAATCTCATGTTTTCTCGAAGATGGGATTGCTGAGTTCTTCAAATAATTAAGATGACAATTATTTCTCGGTCAAAAATACAACTCTGAAGCATTACTTGTCTTCTTATAGCACAAATAATCAAAAGTGATGTATCATTAAATTAAATCAAGACCTAATTAATTGATGATTTATATAAACTCAAACTACTACATATGCATCACATAAATAGTGAAAGAACAATAAATTCATCAACTTGCTTAAATGAGAAATAAAATTTATGCATTAGAGATCATCAAGGAACCATACAATTAAATCCTAGAACTACTCAAGTTTGGGGCTTCATCATAGCCTAAGCTAAGAATTAGAACCCCATAACTGAGATCATAGTTCTAAAGCAATTAACACAAGAGATGAACATAAGATATCAAGAGAACAAGATGTAGATTGGTGAACTGATCCCTTCTCTTCCTCTCTTTAGTAGCCAAATCCGTTCAAAAATGCCCCCCCAAAAAGCCTCCCCAACTGTGCGTCCCTCTTCTCCTTTTAGAACTCTTACAAAACCGACCAAACACTCCATGTGCCGAAAGTACTTCACATAGAATAATAGAATTTCATTTCTTGTCTCCCATGCCAAGATACCACGCCCATAATTTCTACCCCTTTTTTAATCCAACACATCTCATTTTATAATTCATTTCTACTTCTCCATACGCATAACACCATCCAAAAACCATCGGTCCCCACATCTTTCTCTTCTCCATACAACACTCCTATTTTATAGTTAAATCCATATCCCAAAAATTATTTGTTTAGTTAAAAACTTTTTGAATCTCACAAAGGAATAAAGAGGATAATGGTTTAATATATGATGGGCCCATGAGGTACCATGAAATTTGGCCATATATTTGGGTTAAAGGGCAAATGGAGGTAATGGGGGAGGAAAGATTGAATAAAATAGAGAAAGAAGGAAAGAGATGGTGGTACGTAGTGGTGGGAAGAGAAAAAGGAATGTGGGTTCTTTTGTTTTTTGTTGGAAATTGTTCTTTAAGGTTCAATTCAATACATCAAAACATGATGCCTTTTGATACACCTATAAATGCAGCCCATCAAATAAAGTAACATGAAAGACAAAGTTGGGCTTTTGGGATTCATGAGGCTGGACCCCTCCGTGGGAAGATCAAAATCTCTTGGTTCTAGCTTATATTGTGCCATATGCAACCCATTTGTCACATTTAATTATCCAAATAAGTTCACCTGAATAAACACCAAAAGGGCACCAATCAGTTAAAATAATCAACTAACTCATATAAATAACGGGTTAATAAATGTATTCATTATGTACACATCAAATACCCCCAAACTTATATTTTGCTAGTCCTCGAGCAAAATAAATACAAAAAATTCTAACTACACCACTTTCGCTGGTATTCTCGATTGCACTTAGCATGTGCAATAAGCCTTTAAACCCCTAGGTTACCCCTAGTGGACGAGTTGTAGTCTCGTGAGGGTTTGCAGTAAATGTACCCACAAAATTCAATGAGGAAAAATTTGAATAATAATAAGCTCATAGTTCCTTGAAGAATAACTACTGCATATGTGAATTAACCTTTAAGATATCATTGATCTAGCATTTCAAAGGCACACGATTCAGAAGATAGCATAACAAATATTCCAGTTTTTTTAAAAATAACTTCAAGAGTTCAAGTCATTACGCAATAGTTAGAGATTCTCAAAACTTTATGGCTGGAGTGCAAGTGAAATCTGTACTATGCAAGAATAGTAATCCAGCTATTCCAAAGTCAAGTTAACACTGATAATCACTAAGAAATGGTCAAACAAACTAAAGAATGATTCAAAGCCAAGCTAGCTGTCCAGGACTACGAGAGATTTAGATGTTCACCTTAATACCTCATGGGCTTTATCTATGATATTCCAGTTTACTCGCGTTTTGCACCAACGGCTTTCACCCTACTTGCTTTCACAACAAGGTCATTTTCCTCAAATTGATGATGATTTTGATTTTCCTCTTCTTGATGCCAAAAACTTCTTTCTTATTATATCTTATCTTTTTTTTTTAATGAGAGAAAAAGAGAGTCAAGACTATAGATAGTACAACACTTCAGCTCACATGAACCTTGGCAAGAGGTAGCCCTTTCCGGTACACCTAGTCTAATTCACTGATTGCTTTCCAAAACGTATACACCCACTACTATCCCAGCCAACCAAGTGAACAAGCTAGTCAAGGCTCATCAGACTTAGAAGATTCTAATACTCTAGGTGATTATCAGGCTAACATAACGATGTCAAGTATAGACCCNGCTGGAGTGCAAGTGAAATCTGTACTATGCAAGAATAGTAATCCAGCTATTCCAAAGTCAAGTTAACACTGATAATCACTAAGAAATGGTCAAACAAACTAAAGAATGATTCAAAGCCAAGCTAGCTGTCCAGGACTACGAGAGATTTAGATGTTCACCTTAATACCTCATGGGCTTTATCTATGATATTCCAGTTTACTCGCGTTTTGCAC
>MVGT01001829.1:0-18880 GCA_002174775.1 Macleaya cordata
GCCGAATTCTGGACGAATAGAGTGAAGCCTGCTTAGTCACATCAAACCAATTTTCATTAAATTATGCACGTAAATCGAAGTGTGGCCAAAACGGGTATGTTTCACAGTGTGCGAAAATTTGGCGTCTACACCTTTGGCGAATCCATTTGTACGGTTAGGAAAACCACATCTCTCGCAAGCTTCTAAATGGCGAGCTATGTGTTTGTGTTGTGGAATTTTATATAGCGTGGACATTGTACAAAGGTTTATGTATTACTGTGTCTTAATAATTTATGAAGGCGAGATTAAATGTACAGACCAATGACCATCACCAGGCTTTGGATGAGTGGACACCGACTGTAGACTAGGAGAGGATGTTGGAGGATTTTGGTTTTCAGGGCGTCCATCGTATGAGTGAGGTTTAAATAGACAGGCATGTTGGTTGTGGCCCATATGACCTGGCCCATGGGAGTTTAAATTTGGGCTTAAAGAGAGAACTTATTCCATATGGCCCATGATCTCTTGATGGATAGGAGACCAATTATGTTTTTGGGAGAAGTATATAACGGTTCATAACTCTTGCCCTAAAATGGTAACTGATCCATCACAAGTTACTGGTAATGTAAGGGAGAGAGAGTTAAAGCCTATACTCTGGTGAATTCAAATCAGTACTAACTTAAAGCCTATACTCTGGTGAACTCAAATCAGTACAAGGAAAATGTAAAATTACCATCAACATGTCACAAGGTCAAGGTAAGTAGTTGTTCCCTTCCCTTCTAATATGTGCATATCATTGTAACAAACGTGATAGTCCAGATCCTGTTGTTCTTAATTCATTCCTTGTATATGTATAATGAACTAATATATGTATAGATCTAATATTGGTATCAGAGCATGGCTTTTTCGATTTCACGTTTGTTGGATGATTTCCAAAAAGGTGACTATTTTTAACGGTTAATTTTGATCGATTATGTATGGAAGGTTAACCGGATTTAATGGATTCTCCGACAACAATTAATTTTTCGATCATGTTTTGTCCCTCCTTTTTGTTGTATTAATTTTGGTGATGTTTATGATCGGATTTTGAAAGAAAGTGTTTTACGTCCGATCATCGTCTGATCATCGTCCGATTGCCGTAAGGATTACTGTAAAGTTTCTGGCGGTGTAAAAAGTCTGCAATTGCCTTGTAAAGTATGCCTGGAGTTGCCTTTTAAAGCATGCCTATTAAAAGGCTTTTTCTCTCTCTTAGTAACTGTTAAGATCATTAAGTGGCATGTTGAGATTAAAAGGTATCATGTTGAGATTAAAAGGTATTTTAAAAAGAAACAGCTTTATACTTTTAATTAAAGATAAAGGTATTTTTTAAAAGAAAATGTTTAAAGTTGTTTCTTTTAATTAAAATGTAAAGGTTCCTTTTGGTCAGATGCATGTTAAGTCGGTTTGACTAAAGGTTGTTGGGTTGACTCGATTGAAGTTATTGAGTTAACTCAGTAAATAGGTTTAAGTTATTAGGTTGACTCGATTGAAGTTATTGAGTTAATTCAGTAAATAGGTATCATGTTAATCTTATTTGTTTATGTCACCTTATTGAACTGTAAATAATATGAGTTTAACCAGTATGATGGTTACCAAAGTGACCTTTGGAGAAGATAAACTTATATGATGTTAGTTTATATTATTGAGTGGTGACATTATCAATTATTTTTTCTCAATTACAAAATTGAAGATTGGTCCAAAGACTAATTGTTAATTGACATAATTGTGAAAAGATCGTTGTACCTCACAAGTAGATCATTATGAAGTTTTTGTTTTGACTACTCTATGGTAGCAAATCTTTAAGTTGAAAGATATGAAATATTTGGGCTCATCCGACCACTTATTAGTTGAACGCTATGTAAATCATAATTCTATCCCAAAGGAAGAATTTTGATGTTACAATTAGTTCATTATTATAAAGCATATATTCTTAATCCTGTCTTATGGGCTGCAAATGTATTTATATTTTTATATCTTTATGTGCTTTGATCCTTGAAGTTTCTGTACCTGTTTCTCTTCATTCACATGCTGCATCTGTTCCGACACTTAATGGCTCAAACTTTACGGAGTGGAGCGAAAATATTAGGTTCACCTTAGGTGTACTTGATTTAGATCGCTCCCTTTTATCTGTAAAACCTACTGCTCTTACAGCTTCTAGCAGAAAAGATGAAAAACAAGCGTTTGATGCCTGGGAAAAGTCGAACAGATTGAGCCTTATGTTTATGCGAATGACTATTGCGAGTAACATAAAGACATCTCTACCTCATATTGAAACTGCTAAAGAATTTATGATAGCAGTTGAGGAGAGATTTCGTGCCGCTGATAAGTCTCTAGCGGGCACATTAATGGCTCAACTCACCACCATGAAATATGATGGTGTGAAAGGAATGCAGGAGCATATCCTAGAAATGACAAACATGTTGATGGTAATTTTACATTTTTCTTGTACTGATTTGAGTTCACCAGAGTATAGGCTTTAAGTTAGTACTGATTTGAATTCACCAGAGTATAGGCTTTAACTCTCTCTCCCTTATATTACCAGTAACTTGTGATGGATCAGTTACCATTTTAGGGCAAGAGTTATGAACCGTTATATACTTCTCCCAAAAACATAATTGGTCTCCTATCCATCAAGAGATCATGGGCCATATGGAATAAGTTCTCTCTTTAAGCCCAAATTTAAACTCCCATGGGCCAGGTCATATGGGCCACAACCAACATTCTCCCACTTGGTCCATTTGACCTTAGAAAAAACATACAGGAAAGAGAGAGAATAATAATCCATTAGCATCCCAGTAATTAGAATGTCATAATCAAGTAAGTCATTAGTTTGAGTCATAGCGGTCATACATTTAAATATGATATATTTCCTTCTATGCACCACAAAACTAATAACTACTTAATATGACCTGAAAGTTAGAAAAATCACATTTATAAAAGCTCAATATCTTAAAGGCTTTCAGATTGGTTCAAGTGTCATGTCTGATTAAGACAATTCCTGTTATTATAGAGTCCATTACATAACATGTGTACACATAAGGAAAAAAATAGGAAATCGGAAACATACTATACATGAGATCTCAGTAGTGTTTTGTAAAACTAACATTCAATCTATGACTCTATGCATGACAACTAAGACCCATTGCAGGAACATGTTCTGAAAATGCCTTAGGTGTCAACCCCTTAGTCAATGGATCAACGATCATGAGCTTTGTGCTTATATGTTCTACAAACACTCTCAGTTTCCGAACCTCCTCCTTAACGATAAGAAATTTAAGCTTCAAATGTTTACTTCCACTCGAACTTGAATACTTATCGTTCTTGGAGAAGAAAACTGCTGCGCTGTTATCACAGTAAATTCTCAGTGGCCTGGCAATAGAGTCGACAACCTCAAGCCCCGAGATAAAGTTGCGCAGCTATAAAGCATGAATTGTGGCTTCATAGCATGCCACAAACTCAGCCTCCATAGTGGATGAAGCATAAACCTTTTGTTTTATACTTCTCCACGAAACAGCTCCTTCAGCAAGCATAAAAACATAGCCTGAAGTAGATTTCATGCTATCAATGCATCCTGAAAAATCGGAGTCTGAGTATCCTATCACCTCCAGATTAACAGTTCTTCTGAAAGTAAGCATATAATGCTTTGTCCCTTGTAGATAACGCATCACTTTCTTTGCGGCCTTCCAATGAGACATGCCTGGGTTAATTTGATAACGACCAAGCATGCCCACAGCAAAGCTAATATCAGGTATGGTACAAGTTTGCGCGTACATAAGACTCCCCACTGCAGAAGCATACGGAATTCGTTCCATTTCTTTCAGTTCTAAATCATTCTTTGGACATTGCATAAGGCTAAACTTATCGCCTTTCTGTACTGGTATATTATTTGGTAAATAATCTTTCATGCCAAATCTCTCTAGAACTCTCTCGATATAACTTTTCTGAGACAAACCTAACAATCTTTGTTTTCGGTTTTGAAAAATTTCAATTCCGATAACAAATTTTGCCTCACCCATATCTTTCATTTCAAAGTTCTTAGAGAGGAAATTCTTAGTTTCATACAACAAACCAAGATCATTACTGGCAAGAAGTATGTCATCCACATACAAAATCAAAAATATGAACTTACTCCCACTGACCTTCAGATATATACATCGATCAACGATGTTTTCTTTAAACCCAAAGGTTGTAATGGTATCATTAAACTTAAAATACCATTGTCGAGACGCTTGCCTAAGTCCATCTATTGATTTTTTAAGCCTACATACCAGATGTTCCTTTTGTTTTGTTGAGTAGCCCTCAGGTTGTTCCATGTAGACCTCTTATTCCAAACTTCCATTCAGAAAAGCCGTTTTCACATCCATTTGATATAGCTCTAGGTCATAATGAGCTACCAAAGCCAAAATAATTCTAAGTGAATCCTTTGTAGACACAGGTGAAAAGGTTTCATGATAATCAATGCCTTCTTTCTGAGTGAAACCTTTGGCCACAAGTCTGGCTTTATGTCGTTCAATATTGCCCTTACAATCGAGCTTGGTCTTAAAGACCCATTTACACCCAATTTGTGTGTGTCCTAGGGGCAATTGAACGAGATCCCAGACATCATTCTGACGCATTGATTTCATCTCTTCATTCCTGTACAGGCAAATGACAAAAGCTGTGCTGACAAGAAAAAATAGCCTTGGAGGCTGCATGACTTTGCTACTAGTGAGTGGTATAGTCAGTGATAATGAATGTAAAGAATTTCCTTTTTTATTTACACTAATCGAATAGTATTTTTTAACCTTAGGTTTCAATGAATTATCACCTTGCAGTGTCGGTGCTACGCACGATTTTCATCCCTTCGCCCTGAGCCCGTCCCTGTAGGGAGATTAGTATTTCCAATGTCGGCTATGTTGAGTAACTGTAAGCGGACCCAACTAAATCACCACAACTATGCCTATCTTCGAGATACCTTCGATGAAATGAAGGATGATGGTGTACGTTACTGAACCAACGTAATCTTATTCTTTGTATCGCTAGTAAAACACAACTTTTATAACCTTACAAAGATTTATGCCACGATCTAACAATATATGACAGCTTACAACACGCATGGTTTTGGTTTTTAACAGATTGTTTGGAGACTTTATGAGGACTATGACGATTTGGAGGTCCCTATTCTTGCATATGCTGCTTATCTTGGTGGTCTTGCCCACACTTGGGTAATACACTTTAACTGCATATGCTAGTTTGGCCTGCTTCAGACTATCCCTCCATCACCCCAGTGTTATAATCGTTTCGAGACTTATCATTCAACTAAGCAACTCAGGGCCTTGGTTGGTGGTTAGATTGATGCTTGGAATCGCTTCATTTATAACACGGATATGTTGGATGGGGTGGCTGTGGATGATAGCCAACGTATAGTTGTGGAAGATTATGCTGAATGGTTCTAGCAGCACACAGTGCCTTACATACGACCATTACGGGCAGAAGAGGTGCAGCTGTATGAGGCATTTTTCTAAGTGGTGAGTTTATTTTTAAATATTACCTTTAGTAATATGTTACCCTTCACCATGCCTATTCTTGCATTGCAAAGCTAACGTTCAATCTTTTTCCCAAAGGCATATGGCAATGAATTATGTGAGTAGAATTTCTCCATACCTCATGGGTGTCTTCCACAGCGGGCAGCATCTTGACATAGCTATGCCTCAGAATGAGATTATAGCTATTCCATCTGATCCGCATTGCGTGGCTGTCAAACCTGGATTTGGCGTTCGAGATGATGGGACGGACGGAGCTTCCAATGACCATATGATAGTAGAGAACCCAATGACCTTACAATGTATGTGTCATTCGAATGTCAGTCTACTTAATGATGTGTGTCGTGAAATCCCAGCTTATGGCAAATTCAAACTCCTTAGTACAAACTTATGGGGTTATGGTTTTTCATGGAAACGAGGCACATTCTCATTTTTTTCTATTTTGTATTTTGTAGCCCTAATGGTGGTTGACCCGCAGACGTAAATGAGTGGTCTTGGTAATGCAACCGATAGGCCCAGACGAGGGTGTGTGGAACGTATGGATATGTTTGTATAAATCTACCAGGGATACTTATACAGTCGTCTTTTATTCATGTGATTTAGATTATGATTTACTTGTTGGGCATAGATTGTGATGTAGACATCACTACAATTTATTATAATTTTACAATATGTTGATCAAGTACGGGATAACTGCTTAGTATTGATTGCACAGTTATAATGTCCTTTGCAGGCTCAATCGGAGTCGAGATTGGCGATGACAAGCCCTTTCTGTTGGGATTTAGGCCAAATGATAAAGATGTAGCACCCCAAAATTTTATTAGTGTATAAGATCTACACTTAACATAATTAAGTGTAGTAACACAATATTTTTTATGGACTTGGGCATGAATCTATGAGATTAGGTAGTCTAACCCAATATTTGCGTGATGGACTTGAGCATGAACATGAATCTATAATTAAGTGGGCTAGGCCCATCTTTATTTTCTTTGGGTTAAAACAATCAACATGTTATATATTATTTCTAAAATTCGTATTTATGTCTGTCAGTATATTTTGGACCCAGTTTTGGACATCTTATGCTCCGAATTGAGCCTGCGCTATTTCTAATGAAGTTGTCGCTCTTTGAATCTAATTTTCAGAATGGTATCGCTTGTGATATTTGGACTCACGATCTGTGAGTTATGGTCATTACAGTAAACCGTGTACATATGGTTAGTTGTAGACTAACATTAAGGAATAATGTTTGTTCACTCAAAACTTTTGATTTAAACTACAAGATCATTTTGATTGATACATGTCTTCATATCATTAAACAAGGGGCATAAGTTACATCAAAGTTTTTGTACACAAAACTTTATCTGTAAAAATTAGTTTTTGTTTTTAAACATATATCACATCCACTAGCTAATAATGCATACACTACCATTATAACTCACCACCACTAGCTAATGATGGATAAACCATCACCTCTAGCTAATAATGGATGCACTACCATTTCCCACCATCATAATTGAAACCTTTTGGAAGCCTATATAAGGAGGCTTAAACCAAATGAAAATGAGTACCTTAAAGAAGTTTTCTCTATTTTTATTCCATCTTCTAAACCATTCAACATCAAGCTTATTTACTTCTTCAAACCTTAAACCTTATTTTTTCCACCATTAAACCTATACAAAAATAAGGGTGTTTCAACTAGAAGAGGTATTTTTCAATATCAAAAGAGGAGATTTTCAATTAGAAGAAGAGGTATTTTTCAACATCAAAAGAGGAGTTTTCATACTAGTATTGGAAGCAAATCAAGGTAGGGATCGAAACCCTAGTATAAAACCTATGTTCTTGATTATATTATTTTTGAACAAATCATAAAGGTAAGAAAATCTATCATATTTGTTTATTAGATCATGAAATCTATTTAAAATTGTATTTTATGATGGAATAGTGTGGTGATTTGAGATCTAATGCAAGATAAAATGTGGTGAATATGAAAGTGAGATGATTTAATAAAATCAATGGTCAGTAAGCCCTAATGGCTTTCCACGAAAATGTGGTTCCCGCGGATGATGATTCTTGATAATCGTGGTTGGCTCACCGGAACAAGCCCTGACTGGTAAGATTAATTAAATACATTAATCTGATATTTGTGACAGTTCGTACATAAATAAAGACGTGGCTAAAGGCCCTGGAAAATACAAACAACAAAGGTTTTGTGAAATTTTAGTAACACTGCAGAGTTTTCAGCAACACTTTTAACTGAAAAACGTGGTTTCTGCTGTTGCATATGTTTTGTTGCATTTTTAAATGTGTTTACTCATTCATACATGTTTGAATCTATTATTTTTGGTTAGTTTCCTAATGAGCTTTCTCACCCCGATAATTTTCCCCCCACAGAGTTTGAGGAGGGTGTTGGAGCGTAGATCGTGAATTTGACGATCGTGAAAAGACTTACTTTCTAGCATAATTTGTAGGTGTGCTTAATTTATTTGATCACACTACTTTATGTATTATATCACAGGGATTATGGGATGCTTTAAGTTTTATTTTGGTTTGGAGAATGGTTTTATATGTTAGAATTGTAACTTTTCAAGTTTAGTTTTGAACTCAAAAGCTGATAGTACTGCGATGTTTGAATTGTTTCTCTTAATTCTGTGATTGGAATGATGTTCCGTCAGTTGGATTATTTTCATAATAAACTCTTTTATTTTCTCCTAAGATTTCATAATTTTTGGATTATTTATGTTCTAGTTTTAATAGGGTAAAACATCATATTATGTTACTGAATTTCTGCTGTTAGTGCAGATAGACCCTATTATGGTCAATTTTACAGTATGTTATGGTTTCCAAATTGAAAAACTTTCTTCTGTGATATTTTAGATCTGTTTGTCTATTTTCGTTTAGTTTTGGAATGACTTAAATATGATTTAAGATGAGTTATTTATGTACAAAATAACAGACCTGATGCAGATTCTGGGCATATTACTATATGTCTAAAACACCTATTAGTTTGCATAAACCTTTTGATTTACTTTAGTCCAACTTAATTAACCATGAATTAACTTTTAACTACTCTTTTGAGTTAATTTTTTTGACCTATTATGGTTGGATTTTATAGAATAGAGAAAAAGAATTACCAATTTTTGTTCTTATAATGCCTATAATTACGTATCCTTCTAATACTCTTCTTTTCAAGTTTAATGATTTGAGTTGGATTATAAGATTTGAAAAGTGGGGTGTTACAGTTTGGTATTAGAGCTTAGGCTCCAGATCTTTTTGGAACTTGTGGAATGTGTTTAAAAAAAAATTATTTTATATTTTATGTTAGTATAATGATTTATCGATTGTAAATACAATGATTTATCGAGTGTTGATTTACTTACACAAAGCACGTATAAAAGTGTTTGTATGAAAGAAAAAAAAATTTATTAAAGAAACTATTTTCTTAGTGTATCCGGCTTATCTTTTGAAATTGTCTCCAATACATGATGTTAAACACTATTAAAAAAAACATTTACTTTGTATGAATGATTATGTGTAGAAAAGATACATAATTATATGTAAGGTTACACTACTTGTTTAGGACTCTATCCTCTTTTTACGGGGTCGGCTAGGCAACTTCGTCCACTTTAGGGGCAGAACTGGTCTATCAATCGGTGACGCAGGCCAATGCATGTACCTTTCCGTGGGCTCAAAAGTTAGGGAGTAGGTTGAACGTAGGTCTCTGCACAGTACCAAATAACATTGTAGTCGTACACATTAAACCCTCTTGGTTAAATAACAGCGACTGCGTGCATACAAAGGATACCAATTGACTGGAATTCTCCGTAACTACATGTCTTACTCACGAGATCAACAGCGAACTCCCGATCACGAGATGATACTTGGGACATACTATCACTGGACTCCTCTGCATAACAACCATGTAACTTGTTTTGTATTTTCAAAAGGAATTCTTTGTAATGTGGCGTCAAGTCGTGGCCCATTTATACTGCTACTGTTTGCCTCTCATGAAAGTATAGGGCAACATTCACATGATTGGCATGTATTAATGCCGTAATAGAAAACACCCTTGGCTTTTTCAGTACGGAATTGATGTTCTCTGAGATGTTGGCAGTGTGCATATCATACTTTACTCCCTCACAATAGCAGGCAGTCCATTTTTTAAGATCAACATCTAACAACCACTCAGTTTCTTTTGGAGGCACCAATTGTATCTGTTTAAGGCATTCATAGAACGTCTCCCTCGAAACAGTCGTACCACAAACCCATATTAAATCCCTAATAGAGACTTCATGGAACTAAGAATGGTAATTCTCTATAAAATAATTAAGACAAAATACATGATGGGAGTTTGGAAACACGATGGGAACAACTCGGACTGTTCACGACTCGGTGCGACTCAGTCGAGTCAGTTTCGACTCGGCCGTGACTTTGTCAACTCGGTTGACTCGGTAGCTTGACTCGGCAAAGTCATACAAGTTAAATTTTTTTAAGCATTTTTTTTTAAAATTCAAGTTTTTTACTATTTTTTCATGTCATAATAACAATAGTACTATTATTCTCCTATCATTTCTATTTTCCTTCATCTTCTTTGATGATAACCACTATCTCATGGTTATAATTATTCGGCATAACCGCAACCAAGGTATGGTTATACATAGCCAAAATTGATTTATTATCCATTTAGACAATCATCGAGTTCTAATATGTACCCACAACAAGATTCAAGTTATGATGTGGGAGAACAAAGCCAAGCATCTATAAGTGAAACAGTTGGAGAATCTAACATCTATTATTATCCCCAGAACTTCTGTAGATATTATAAATAATGAGGTTTAGTGTAGAACATTTACATTATTAACATTATGTCATATTTACATCTAAACTTATGCACTATTGCTAAATTTAACTTATCTATTCAAATTAATTTGCATAAAACAATAACAATAGTGGGTGACTCGGTCTGAGTCGGTGTGACTCGGTACGTCTCAGCCAGTTCAACTTGGTTGACTCGGGTTCTTTGATGTTTTTTTAAAAAATTTGTGGTATTAAATATTACTATGTGTGCTTGGCATGCATGTGGTAGTTGCACAAAAAATTGCATGGATTTGCATTTTGTTAAATAAAATACATTGTTGTGGAAATTGCATGGAACAAAAAAAATAGTTCTTATAGACCCGGTGGATTCGTTTTTGAGAGCTTGGATTCGGTTGACTCTGGTTCTTTGATTTTTTTTTAAATTTGTGGAATGAAATAGTACTTTATGTACATGTGCATGGCATGCATGTGGTAGTTGCACAAAAAATTGCATGGATTTGCATTTTGTTAAATAAAATACATTATTGTGGAAATTGCATGGAACAAAAAAAAAGTTATTGTGGACCCCATAGGGGTGGATTCGTTTCTGAGAGAGCGGATGTGGGAGGATCGACCTCTTCTCTCATCAAAATATTGTGAAGATTTTGTTTAAAGTGGTTTGTGAAAAAATATATAATTTCTTAGAATATCTTTTGAGAAAATATAAGCATCTTTGAATATCTTTCAAAATAATTAAAAGGAAATATCTTCTAACCATATTTTTTTTATCTTGTTAAATCTAAGCCTTTAGATTTCTTTCCATCTAACTTACCTTTTGTCCTAGTCGACTAAAGAAGGAAGGAGTTTAAAATTCAAAAGTCTTTCTTTATTTTTGAAATTCAAATACAACTAGATAAGGTTGGTTTCCAAAATTATTTTCGAAAAATATACTAACCAAAAGATTTTATTTTATTCTTTCTTTAGTTTTTGTAATAGCCTTTTAATTTAAAATTACTAATATTTAGGGGCAGCCACTTTTATTAAGGGCACCCTGTTAGAGTTTTAGCATGCTTGGGTTTATCCTTTATATAAATATAAACTAAAACCCAAAACTCCTCTTGTTTCTGTTGGTCAACTTTTAGAGAGAGAGAGAGAGAAAGAAAGAAGGCCGACTAGGGTTGTAGGCAGGGAAACTTCAAGTTTCTCTTGAAGGTTGATCGATCGTGTGCATAGGAGGAAGGGCTGAAGGCTTCAAGTACAGGGATTCTTCTTCTTCTACTTCTTCTTCTTCCTTGGGATTCAACTTCTGCGGTGATTTGAGGCAAGTAGTAACTTGCTCTTTTTGTGTAGATTTAGGTTTTTTATGATGTTGGTATATTTTTTTAATGATTGAATGTATGAAAACCTAGTGTCTATGTTGTTTATATAATAACTACATGAATGAATGCGAGAAATCTATGATCATATGATGTGTGCATGTTCCTAATGGTTAGAATGCATGGAATCTATGAATATTTGATAAATCGAGAAATCCAGAGCAGGTATTGATACAGGCTGAAGCCTGACCAACAGGCGAGGCTAGTATCGATACCACCCATGGCTGGTATCGATACCAGCGCCACCTGTTCCTACGATGGAGGTTGGTATCGATACCAACCAAGTTGGTATCGATACAAACCAAGCTAGTATCGATACCAACTGTCCTTTTGGCCTTAAGTAAGCTGTTCTTAAGTTTTATTTAATGAAAATTGGCTTGTGCTGATAGCTATCATGATGTATATCTTGCACAATATAAGAATATATATGTTGAAAGTCTAAATGTCCTACTGTTTTAGTTGGATTAACCGTATGTCAATATGACTAAGGTTAAGGATCACACAATCACCTAATAAAAATTATAAAGGTGATAAAGAACAAAATAATAATCTCCAACAAGAGTATTGACTTATTCGATTCTTAATATGCGGAATTAAGAGCAAGAATCGAATATTTCAATCTCATAAAAAATGTGAAAGTATGCACAAAAGATTTTTTTTACGAGGAAACCCAAACTGAGAAAAACCCCGGGACCTAGTCCAGAAAAGAATCCACTAAAAGTTAATGAAAACTTACAAACCGATTTACCACTCGATGGACACGAATTACGACTCCCTCTATGCTCCAACAGCTATGGTGTACAGTTCTTCCACAAATTCGAACTCCACGAATTTGCCTTTTAGTGGACATTGATGCGTCTTTAACTTGAACTCCGCAAGTCCCGCACCTTGAACCAATACTCGACTACTCGAGTATATCACCACGAGCTTGACACTCCAAGCTCAACGACCGGAAATCTACCGGCATTCAAAAACAGGGTTTTTGGTTTGAAATGCGAAGGATTTGAACCAAGTTTAACAAGCTTAGAACCTATAAATTTCGAGCTAAACTCTCCAAGCAAAGAGGTTAGGGGTGATTAGTTGATTTGAACAATGAAAGGAAATGTCAAGGTCTAAACTAGAATAAACAAGTTTATTCTTGGACATCATCATGTGAGATGGGAGGTCATTCCATCATCCCTCTTATCCCACTTATTAATGTTTCCCATGCACCAATAAACCAACTAAGACATGCTTAGGTGGAAATGTGCAAACAATTGAAAAAGAATCTCTTTACAGCTCAAAAAATCGCCAAAAAAGTTTGAACTTGAGCGATGGTTTCGAAACCAAGAGGATTGGTTTCAAAACCAACAGGTGGTTTCGAAAGCAATGCCTTTGGTTTTGAAACCAAACTGGTATTGATGATTTTTTGTCTTTTAGTTTTGAAACCAGCAGGTTTTTACGAAACCAAAGTTCATCTGTCATCAGTTAAAGTTTGGTTTCGAAACCAAGCTGTTTTAGTTTCAAAACTAAAGGTTTGGTTTCAAAACCAAATATCATCTGACAACAGATGAAGTTTGGTTTTCGAAACTCTTTGTTCCCTGTTTGAAAATAACCATCAGTTATACTTTGGTGGGAAACACTCTCACGAAACCAAATAGCCCATGTTCAGTTATTTTTTCTCTTAAAACTATTTTAAGGCAATTTCAAGTGTGGGAAACACTCTCATGATCTAACCACCTACGGTACTTAGTTTCTCTAAGTCTCTTACCATTCTAGGATGTTTTCTGATGGTGAGTTGAGTTCTTCGGAGGCTTTGTAGATTTCTTTAAACCGATTCGACCTAAGACTCTCTAGATTCTAACTCAAGTTACAAATACGTTCTTGAGTTTACTTTTGACATGAAAATCGACAAACAAAAACACATGAAAAAACTCGTGGACCTTACAATCTCCCCCTTTGTCGATTTTGTGACAAAAACTATTATAAGAGAAATACAACAAAAACAACCCTTCCCCATTACAACATAATTTCTCTTACAATGAACTTAAAATAAAGAAAGATAAAAACTCCCCTATAATATGACATCTAATCTCTAGGAGTAGTCTTCCAAGAGTTTCCTGCAAAAATTCAAACTCACACCAAAGCACGGTAATACTAAAAAAGATAATCCCCTGCAATGAAAATAGGAGAATTCAACCACTCCTCCTATGTGTATGAATTCTCTCCCCCATACTCATACAATCTCCCTGCATTTAATCATTCAGAACTATAAGCACTTCTCCCCCTTTTTGTCAGAAATAGACCAAGGTGGGAAAAATAAATCCCTGCAATAAGATACATTGAGGCACATATATGGAGAAAGGAAACAAACTATGCATTTACTAAATGAAACTTAATCATCCATCATTTGTTCAAAGTTTCAAAACCAGATAATAAAGTTTTAGAAAGTAAAAGATGAAGCCGCAAATGAAAAAATAAAAGATTAAGTATCATTCACAACTTAGATAAGAAAGAGAGAGTATAATCTAACTGTCCATCTCAGCACTAGCATCACTCCTCACCAACATCACCAGAGGCTCTTTAAGGAACACTCTCATCTCCATCATCATCCGCATCACTGGAGGATTCATAAGAAGAATCATCATCCTCAGCTTCATCCTCGGGCTCCATTGGGTGATCGTGGCTAGTCTTGGATCTCCCCTCATCAGGCACATTAGGTATACCCTCAACACCCACTTTAGCTGCAATGGCATACACAATTGGAACAAGCAGCTTCATGTATGCTCGAATGGTGTTGGTGGCCCGAGCTTGAGCTACCCGTGCTTGTCTTCTGAGTTTTCTCCGAGTAGTCTGTGAAGAAGCAGCCGGTGTAGTGCTAGGAGGAACAGGCTCAGATGGATCAGAACCTACTGCAGGAGCTGGTTCCTCTGTCAACTCTTAGTGCCCTTTAATCCTCTTTACAGTAGAGTCAGAGATGGTGCTCATTGCCTCAAGGGCGGCCTCTTAAGGAGGGATAATAACCCCACAGTGAAGAAAGAACCTCTCAATGAGTTTGGGAAATGGAAGCAAGTGAGCTCGAGTGGCGTGCTTGTTGATGGTGATCATTTGATACATAATGAAGTCTGCCATCCTAAGCTTGGTCTTCGTTCCCAAATGATACAAGAACTCGGCCATTGTATCACTAAGCTTACTACGATTCCCATAGATAGAGATTAGTGGCGACTATATTCCCCAATACCTTGTGAAACAAGGTATATCTCTTAGCAGTGAAGTCCTTCTCCGAATCAAATACTTCCCCAGCCAACTCTTCAACAACGGTATGAGTACCTGGAGTATACTCTTCATCAGGATCACGAAGAGGTGGGAATCGAATGTCATCTTCATCATCTTGGAAATCCAGTAGAGATGCAATGAGAGCACTATCAACGACAAAGTGTTTCCCACAAACCATAGTGGAAAACTTGAATCCCTCTTCATCAATGTTGTGAAAATTTGAGTAGAATACTCGAACTAATCTTGGGTAGGCATTCCCTAAACCATTAAATAACCTATCCCAATTTTGGAAATTCAACCTAGAATGAATTTCCTGTAGGATCACATCCTTGTGCCAATTTACTTATCTTTCAACAACAAGAGAACGCTTTTGGAAGTGTTGGATATAAAGTTTGTAACAATCCACCGAATAAAACTTATCTTTTGTTCTAGGGCACATAAAGGATTGGGAGGAACCCGTTGATGATCTTGGCCTCTTTGGGTTGGTGGAAGTAGGGGAGGAAGAGGTTGGTCGTTTTGAAGACATGATTGAATCAAAATGGTAGAAAAAACTAGGTTGTCAAGAAGAAAAACAATGAAGAACAAAGGTAGAGCACAAAGGCTTACCAAACACTCAAAAACCACGGGAAAAGATCTTCAAAACGTGTGAAACCCTAGCCAAACAATCCAAAATCCTTGAAAACCCTTTCTCTCTTCTTTCAAAACCAAACTAGACGATTAGAAATAAAATGGTTTCGAAACCCCTCTTAAAAGACCCTTTACAAAAGGCTGAAAATGCCCCTGAAATCACGAGATTCGGCGATGGTTTCGAAACCAACTTGTTTGGTTTCGAAACTGAAACCAAAAATTTTATTCAGGTGCATTTTGGTTTCGAAACCAACTTGTTTGGTTTCGAAATTGAAACCGAAAAATGTCTTCATGTAAGTTTTGGTTTCGAAACCAAGCAGTTTAGTTTCGAAATTGAAAAAAAAATTGTCTTCAGGTGAGTTTTGGTTTCGAAACCAAACATTTTGGTTTCGAAACTGAAAAGAAGATTATTTCCAGGTTCTTTTTGGTTTCAAAACCAGTCATTTTGGTTTCGAAACTGAAATACAAAATCACCAAAATTTTGACATATCACCCATAAAACTCATTTTTGATGAAAATTTTGATTGAATCAAGGGATGTCCAAGATATGTGACCTGTTACACAAGGTTATGAAGAATATAATGCAGTTAACACAGGATTTTTGCAAGCATGAATTTGCTAAACCTTATTCGAATAAAGCCTTGTTGATTCTCAAAACAAGTAACACCACAATATTCTTATAGATGATCAATGAATGTGTGTGTTGAGAGAACAATATCGTTGTGTGAGATCATCCTAAAAGGAAGATAAGATAAGGATGTTCATATTACTGATTTCTTCAAATCTGAACCTTATCCAATATGAAAGAACCATCTCACTTTGTACCCTATAAAATGACCTTCATGTTTGAGCATAAGATAGAACTTTTGAGGTACTCAAGAGCATGAGACATGGATAATTAATAAGACACCAGTATTTTTCTTGAACTTGTATGCGACTCTTATCCAAGGAGATGCTTCCAAGAAAGTAGCCGTATTGGAATCAAGTGAATCACTATTAGGTCAAAATGAAGAAAAGAACATCGAGTTCCCAATCTTTTTACGGGATCTCACTCTTTTTGATGTTCAAACACCGACCTTAACATTTTTTACAAGAACTCACTCTTTTGGTGTTTTACCAAGCTCAAGTTATTTTTACGAGAGCTTACTATTTTGGTGATAAAATAAAATTTCAGCACTTCATGAGAACACCAAATTCTAGAGAGATAGTCCAACCAGCTGGTTCAGTCCATCAATGAATCATGAGCTTTAATTTCAACCCATCCAATGATCCAACTAGGATAAAAACATACTTACTCAAGAGACTCCTTATGTGTACAAGAACCAATAGATCAATCACGAGAGTATGTGGATTTATTGTAGAGATTCACAGGCTATATCAAAATAAGGTAAATCAAATCTGTGAAATCTCTTATATGTTCAAGCATTCTACAAAAGATAGCCGTTTGAAATAATAAGAACACTTGAAATCACACCTATTAGAATGCAGAGTTTTGAAAGAAAACTAATAAACACAACTCACTCTTCAACCCAAAAAGACATGCAATGCAAAAAACCGAGAAGGAGTGAGCAGAAAATAATTAGTTACTAACAACCACACCAATAGATCTTCTAAGGAGTTCAAACCTAAGAATATCTAGAGGTTTTGTAAGTAAATCAACCAATTGTTTTTCGGTAGGAACAAACTCAAGACAAATCACCTTGTTTTCCACTAAATCATGAATGAAGTGATATCTAGCAATATCAATAGCACTGGTATTATCACAAAGCATAGTCGTAGTATCATGTTCAATGCTATAGTTAGATAACATTTATTTCATCCAACACAATTGAGTACAACACGATCCTGCAGCAATGTATTCTGCTTCAGCAGTTGACAAGGATTGAGAATTTTGTATCTTACTTTGCCATGCTACTAAGTTGTGTTCAACAAAGTAGCAGCCTCCTGAAGTATTTTTCTTGTCATCAACATTGCCTACCCAATCTACATCAGAATAGCCTACTATTTCAGAATTTGTGTCATTAGTGTACCACAAGCCAAAACCAAGAGTTCCCTTAATATAACGAATGATTCGTTTGACTGCAGTTAAGTATGACTCTTTAGGTTTTGCTTGATAGCAAGCACAAGCACCTACACTAAAAGAAATATCAGGACGACTAGCTGTAAGATAAAGAAGACTCCCTATCATGCTTCTATATTATTTTTGGTCTACTTCCTGTCCAGCTAAGTCCTTTGTTAACTTTGTAGTGGTTCCCATCGGTGTGCAAGCATCTTTTGCAGATTCCACGCCTAACTTCTTTACGAGATCATTGGCATATTTTGATTAAGATATAAATATCCCATCTTTTTGTTGCTTAACCTGCAATCCAAGAAAGAAGGTTAGTTCTCCATCCATACTCATTTCAAATTCCTTACTCATTAGATTTGCGAAGGATTCAACATATTTGGTTGAGGTAGAACCAAACACTATGTCATCTACATAGATTTGAGCACCAAGAACGTCATTTTCAGCCCATTTAATAAACATGGTTTTATCATCTCCCCCTCTTCAGAATTCTTTTCTAAGAAGAAAAGTAGTCAATCTATCATACCATGCTCTTGGAGATTGTTTGAAACCATAAATGGCTTTCTTCAATCGGTAGACATGATTAGGATTGATGGGATCTTCAAATCCTTTAGGTTGTTCTACAAACACTTCTTCTTGTAGGGTTCCATTTAGAAAGGCTATTTTGACATCCATTTGAAAAGTTTAAATTTTAAATGGCAAGCAACCGCTAAAACCAACGTTATGGACTCTTGTCTTGCGACCGGAGCAAAAGTTTCATCAAAGTCTACACCTTCAATTTGAGAATACCCTTGTGCAACAAATCTAGCATTGTTTCTCACAATAGTTCCAAATTCATCAGATTTGTTCTTGAAGATCCATTTGGTACTAATGACATTGGTATTCTTTGGACAAGGTACAAGACTCCAAACTTCTTATCTTGTGAATTGGCCAAGCTCATCTTGCATTGCTTGTATCCAATTTTCATCCTGTAAAGCATCAACCACATTAGTAGTGAAAATCTAAATTCACCCTACGGTTAATGAATTTAACCGTATGTCAATGTGACTATTGGTAAGGATCACACAATCACCTAATTAAAAAATTACTAAGGTGATAAGAGTACAACAAAAATCTCTAACAGGAGTATTGACTTATTCGATTCTTAATATGCGGAATTAAGAACAAGAATCGAATATTTCAATCTCACAACAAGTATGAAAAATATGCACAAGAGATTTTGTTAA
>MVGT01001831.1:0-18500 GCA_002174775.1 Macleaya cordata
CTCACTAGACTCTAACTCAGAATTACAAGAGATCATCTTGAGTTAATTTTTGACACGAAATTCGACAAACATAAAACATGGACCTTTCAATATTCAATGGAATCTCAAACAACATACATAGATAAATCAGACACTGATTTTTTGAACTAAAAAATAATGGGACGACTCAAATCCCACTAACTAAAACCCAAACTTCTATAAATTCTAAAACATTGATGGAAAAAAAGTTGCGGTTTATGCCCTAAAATAATTTAAATTTATAAAATTGATAAATTATATTTATTAATGAGCATGATGTCATATTATTACTTTATTCATATGATGGATTAAGTGTTGTTCACAAGATGATGTTGTAAGTAAATTATTTGTATGAAGTGTTCATACATGGAGAGATATAATTTAGTAGTTCCTCATATTCTTGTATAGTTCATAGTCAGTGATGAATCTGAATAATTAATCTGATAAGACTATAACACACTAGACTTCTATATTATAGGGTGATGCATCTTCATCACCGGAGTGGCATAAGTCAGTGTGTTGGTGTATTAGAAATACACTGAACAAGTCAGACATAATACTTTTTATGTTATTGTCAGCACATAAAAAGATTATGTAAAACTTGCTGATTGCAAATGTCCTAAATCCTGATAGCAGAGTATACCCTACAAGTTGGTTTCTATTCACTTTGGTCTACCAAACAGTGAGGTTAGACAACAGAAACGTGATCCAATATTCTAGGTAGGTTAGGTGGTCGAAATCACTTAGTGGGATTACTTTGTGTCAATAAGGAATCCACACCGAAATGATATTCCCTTGAAGCCTAATCAAGAGTATTAATTATTCTAGACTGCGCAGTGATCCTATAAAATGTTTATTAGATTATTAGAATAATTATAATGGTCTGATATGGCAGGCAAGGACTAAGATGTAATTACCCAAAAGGTGTTGACATTAATAGTTAATGTTACCTTGGTTTATATTACGAATATTTAGGGCTGCACACGGTTCGTTTTGGCTGGGTTTTTTTTTTATCAAACCCATAGCCAAATCATTAGTTAATTTAGGAGGACCAAAACCATACCAAACCATGATGGTTTTTTTTTTAGAACCAAAACCACACCATCGGTTTTTTGGATTTTTTGGGTTTTTCGGCTTTTCCCAAATTTTGGATTTTTTAGGAGTTTTCAGTTTTTTTAACGGACAAATCATTCAAAACTAAAGTTTAACTAGATTAAAAAAAATATTGACATATGACATTTATCAATTGATCATTTAAACCTAAACTAAAACATGACATAATTAGAGCACTTGCATTATAAATAATTAAAGTTCGTTCAAACTTAAAAAATAAAAAACTAATAATAACTAAATATTTATTTAAATTTAAAACATGAAAAAAATATCCAAGTGTTCAACCATCTTAAGTAATTATTAATTCTCTCTCTTTTTTTGTGAAAATTATTAAATTTAATATCAGAAGATCATCCTTACCAAAAATTATATCAATCAAAAATAATTATAAGGTAATTTATAGGGCATCCATTTTAATTGTTACTTTTCAATTAAATTTTGATAGGGTTAAAAATTTTGGTACGATATGATTAGGGATGAAGTCATAAATGTTTTTAAGGAGAAAACCACAAAACACAAAAAATTTCTTTGGTGTGCCTAAAAGCTTGTGGGGTACGTGTTAAGAAATGAGTTGGTCAAATTCTAATTTTACAAAAAACTAAGGCACAATATACTAAAATCTTAATAACTGGTGGGGCACTCAATTTCCTCATATGTATTAGATGTTGGAGTTTTAAATTTTTTTTGGTGGCGCACACTCCCCAACAACTTGAAAGATAGCTCGTTCCCGAATATGATTTATTTTATTTTTTTATGAAGATATATAGTGAAGTCTATGAAGAGTTCATCTTCATATCTTAGATATCTCTATATGGATCCCAACATATTTTCTATAGCAACATAATGGCAATTTTAATCACGGTATGTCCACAATTGTATTTTTTCACAATAAAAATAATAATTATACAAAATAATAAATATATTATAAATAAATTAATAAATATGTATAAATTTGAAAACACACGTCACATATATGTATTGCCTCATATAGGATACAAATTGACAAAGATACATTGACTTATAAAATTGTGATTATTTTAAGAGCCACGCTCTTTAATTCATATTTTCATGAGTTAGCATGCATATTTATACATAATAATGCATATGTATACTATATAGATATACGTGCTAGTTTTTTTGGTTTGGTCTTTCGGTTCAGTGTTTTTAGTATGGTTTCGGTTTTTTTGGTTTATTGGAAACATTAAACCAAAACCAGACCTTAAATATCGGTTTTTGCGATTTTTCGGTTTTTTGGTTTTTGGTTTTGTGATTTGTCGGTATTTTTTTCGGTTGGGACAGGACTTAAAACCGCACCATGTGCAACCCTACGAATATCAGATAAGTGGAGGGACTATTTGCGGGTATTAGTGAGTGAAGGGGTTCTGAATAATATTAATTTACTTGAAAGTATTCAGTTGCAGTTATTTAGTGGACTTAACTGCAATTAGCTTTATTATTTGAGAATTATATGAGATATATGGGCCTCAAAGTAATAAATCAAAAGCTTAAGTAAGTGGGGCCCATTTGGACCTAACTTAGAGCTAAAGATATAGGAAGAGGGTCTTTCTCTATAAATAGAGATAGGGTTCATAAGATAGCCCAACCTAACTTATGTATCAAAAACTCTCTCCCAAATTTAGAATTCAAGTTATGACCTTTATGGTTTTAGAAACCTAAAATTCGCGGTATATTCCCGTCTGAATTTAAAATCAAGTTTTGAGGCACTTTGGAGCATAATTAGAGATTCGCTATGTCACTTAAAGTTGTAGAAAATTCTATTTCCTATAAAAAACATATATCATATAGACGAATCAGATCAACCGTTAGAGAGTTATGGCTGAAATACAGTTGTTGTATCTTTTCGGGTTTTCGACGACTGATCCAGAACGTGGGAGGAAGATCTGGGATTACATGAAAGCGTTTAAACGATGTATATCTGATCTTGAAGTTATTGTTTTAATTTATGCATCCTCATGTGATCCTATAAAGAGAAAATAGTTATTTATTTCCGCTGCACAATTTAATCTAGACCCTATTTTCCCCAACAGTGGTATCAAAGCAGGCTTGAGGCCCTGTATGAATTATTACATAGAATATTTTTATTTACTTAAGGTTGTTTTTAATTATTTTAGGGTTTCATTGATCCAAAATATTTAGGGATTAAATTATGTCAATGAGATTGATAAGGGTTGGATTAATTTTTGGTAAAAGGTCTGTGCACAAATATTAGATTGGGATCCAAGAAAAAAAAATAGTTTTCTTGATTTTCTTAGTATTCTTATTGTTCTTGATCAAAAGAAAGGATTTCTAAATTTTTCAAGAAAGAAAAGGATTAAATATTTTTTTATTAAAAGAATTTGTTTTAATAACCTAAATATTTCATATAATTATAAAAAATTAAAAACATGCGGCATGTTTTTGTTGTCGTTGGATTGCTTTAGGGTTTTAGAAACCCTAGGTATTTTTTGGTTAAAGAGTTTAACTAAAGGAATCTTTAATTAAAAGGTTTAATTAAATTAAAATTTAATTAAAAAAAAAGGCATATAAGGGTAGGTGTTATGGTTTTAGGGTTTTATAAACCCTAAAATTTGTTTGGTTTAGGGTTAAGGGACGACCCATTAACAGTTATGGGGTAACCCATAAACGGTTATGAGGTAACCCAAATCTATTAAGAGGTGACCTGAAATTGTTATGGGGTAACCAAAATTGTTGAGGTTACCTGAAATTGTTATGAGATAACACAAAATCGTTAAGGGGTGACCTAAAATTGCTATGGGGTAACCCAGAACTGTTATGGGGTAACCCATGAACTGTTATGGGGCAACATGCTGACTGCTATGGGTTAACCCATTGACTGTTAAGGGGAAATCCAGTAACTACTAAGGGGCGAGTCATTAGCAATTAAGTGTTGTTTGGTTTGACATATTAAGGAAAAAGTGTGTTTCTTAACTATTGTTTGGCTAGGCATAATTAAGAAAAATAGTTTTTTCTTAAGGAATGTTTGGATTGAGTTAGGATAAGTTATTTTGGGATAGGTTAGGGTATAAGGATTTGGGTTAGGAGGTGTTTGGATGTGGACATAGTTAGAGACTGTTTGGTTGGTTCACTCCAACCAATGACCCTACCCAGTCGCTCATGCACAGACCCGTTGGCTTGATCCGATAACCCGGTAATCTAACCAAAATTGCTGACCTGATAACCTAATTTCCAAACTCGTTTACTCGGTCTGTGGACTCGCGGTCCAACCTGTGGGTCAGCTCGCAGGCCAGATCGACCTAACCATTCAACTCGCACATCAACCCGACTAGATCAGATCGGATAACACATGGTTCAACCTGTGAGTTAGCCCGTGGTCCAACAAGGTTGTGGCATATATGGAGAGCATGAGTGTGCATGTGTGTGGTGCATCTATGCATCATACGTGTGTGCGATACACATGTTAGACATATATGTGTGATGTTGTGTAGTGGGAGTTGGTGCGTGTGCGGTCCACACGTGCGCACGAGTGTAGTACTTTGTTGTGCCACGCACGTGTGCTGTAAATGTGTGTAGTATACAAGTATTGTACAGTACTCCCCACAAAAGGTCATATGGATGTAGCTTAGCTAGACAAAGTCAAATAAAACCAAACGGGACGAACCGAGTCAACCTGACCCAGATGGTTCAACCAGAAAATTACCCACTAACCAGTAAGGGGCTGACCCAGTTAATTATTGACCTAACCGGTTTGTCAATTGACCAAGGGTTTACAATTGATCAGAGTTGACTCGTACGACTTAGACCGAGTCAGATTCGTCAAGCGACTCTATCCGAGTCGGACTAGTCAGGCGACTCAACCTAAATCAGACTAGTCAAGCAACTCAAATCGATCCGAACCAGACCGACCCAGACCCTGAAAAACTATTTTTCAACTTTTGACTCCGGCTTATTAGACCAGAGTCGGTACTTGCCCTTGCCTGTCCATTCTATGTCAGTGTATAATCTGTTTTAGACAGATATTGAGGAAAAAGAGTTTTCTTCAGGATTTTATTTTAAAAGTGTTTTAAAAGGTTTATTTTACTGAAATGGATAATCCAACCACCCAATTAATCCATAGATGTGATGAATTGTGTATAAGCTCTATGTGATAGAATTTTGTGGTTACGAATCTGTTGATCAATCAATTAAATAATCGAGAACTCCCATATACTATATACATGTGATGTATATGGACTTAGTTGATACATGTGATGTATGCAACACTTTTATGCTCTAATTTATGTACATGAGATGTTTAATTACATACAATAGATATATGCATTAAATGTATAGTTTGTATGTATTTGGTTTTTGAAATATGTGTTGAATTATTAACATTCGATGTTTAATAATGTGTAATTTTTATATTGTAAATTTTATATGTATGAAAATATAATAGAATTTACACAAATACACATTCTTCTAAAACTTAAAAAATAATATCCCTCATTCAATTAATAGAGTGGGAGAGGGACTGTACTCATGAAAATACAATCCCACGACCCTCCACTATCGGTCCAAGAATAAGGCTAGGGGTCTAATGCGCTAAGGAATAGTACATCCTAGCAGCTTATTGGCTTGGATTGCTGTAATAACACAGTATTCGGACTAGAGTGTAGAAAGAGATCTCCCCAAGGAGACTGTTTCTATTACTTCTAGCATTCTGAACTGAGATGGTGGATCACACTTAACTAAATGATGAATAAAGAATGCTTCCCCAAGGAACGAGGATTTAGTATTGATTTAGGGGTCAAAAAAAAATCGGATGTCAAAAATAACTTTGACATGAGATGTCAAGATAAGTTTTTTCGATGAGATGGGATTTCAACTGTTTTGGTATACATATAGATATCCCCAAGGAGTGATGTATGTATATACAATCAGTTATCGGATATTTATAGTAATAAGAGGAAATTACTATAAATTAAAGTTTTTTCAAACTCATGTTGTTTTAGTGTTTCATGCTTAGTAGTTCAATAGTTCTCACTTGTAACACATTCTAAATGTAAACCAATAAATTTGACATAAATCATGTGGACTAGATGTGAATTAGATAACTGTCATTAAATGCAGTAAAATACTTCATGTACTTTAGACTGTGTATCCAGGATTTACTAAATCCTATTATTACCAGGAACTGATTAGAAAAATGTCGTAGGTAGATGAAAAGTTGATGTCTATATGTTATAACACTAACATCGGTACTTTACATTTACTAGTGACACTATAGGAAAGGTTGGGGATCAGAATCGTTCTGTTTGACAGATAACGAAAAGTTATATGAACACTATAAGGCGTAGGAACATCAATTAGTCAGCATATACCTGATATGCTGGGACATTGTAGTTCCTTAGAGCCTAACTAGATTTGTTTTATGAGTAGATTCCTCTACACACTTTTCATGAAAAAGTGGAAAACATTCAAGTTGCATTCCGGTGATCATAAAACTAGATAATCATCTTTGTGCATGTCTTTATGACATGAAACCAAAGAAGAAGTACCCAGTAATTCCTAAGGTTGATCCTATCGAGATCGTAAGTATAGGAAAAGTAATACGATGCCAAATAGAAAATGTCTCTAAATATGACAAATAAGATACTCGACAATTAGGAGTCTCAAGGATTATCATCGTGTACGGAATAAAATATAAAAATATGATTGACTGTATTATATCTTTACAAGAATAGGTATACAGTCCATCTGTTCTAATCAAGTTTTATTAAGAATGCATTAGATGACATTCATAGTTGTACATTGATAATAATCCTTAGCTTTTCTCATTACACTTGGATGAAAAGTTACATTCCTAAGAATACTGCATAAGTTGACACCAGGATATAAAGCTAAGACACAAGAATTACGTTATTCATTTCTAGATACATAGGGACTCTATAGTAATGGGAGGGTTTGATAAGAATCCAATTGATCTTATTCATGGAGGATGAGAATTCAGTCCCTGTAACTATGAAAATGTTAAGTTATTTCGAGACAATGGTTAACTGTTGTGATAAGAGAAGAATCTTTGGATTCTAATCGAGTCTGGGATCTTGTCAAACTTTCACCTAATATTAAAACTATTGGATGAAAAGTTTACAAGGAACAAGAAATTTTGATTGACCGTTAAAGAGACTTGATGTGACCACATCATTGGCAGTCTTGATTAATTTAAAAGAATATTCTTAGATCGTAAATAATGTTGATATTATCCACCCAAGAGGCATATTGACATTGGCATTTGCAATCAAGCAAGATAAAGTTCATTATAGTAAGCCATGAGTACTTTGTACATTTATTATCCCCTCTTCCCTTCCCCTTTTTCCATCGTTTTCATCAAGATCAGAAGCCTTGAAGATATCGAACAATAGCTGCAACTTCTCTTCCTATTTTCTCTCTGTCTTTTAATATCTCTTTCTTTCTCGTTTTAGGCTTAAGAAATCAAAGAGGTAAGCGTGAATCTCTTCTCTCATTTCTTTATCTCTCTTTTTCTCGTTAGTCACAACCCAGATCTAGTTTAGTGGGTATGGAATTTAGGGTTTTTTGTACAATGTTCATTTTTTTCTATAGGGTTTCGTTATTTGCTCTTCTTCTTGTTTGTGATACAACTAGGGTTTTGCACCAATTCGAGATTAGGGTTTCATTAGCTTCATTTTCCACTGTTTGTTTATGATAAACCAGAAATAGTTTTAGGGTATGTATTTCCACTTCTCCTTTTTCCTATGTAAGTAACCCAAATAGATTTATAGGTTTGGGTTAGGAGTTCAGAAATCAGTGTTTGATTTATTAAAAATATTTAGGGCTTTGATTTTCTTTCATTAATTGGAATATTTTAATGCTTTAGTTTTCTTTCATTTGAATATTTTAGGGTTTTGGTGTTCTTTCATTTTAATATTTTAGGATTTTTGTTTGCTTTTTTGTTGGGAAAAATAGGGTCTAGATTAAATTATGCAGCATAAATAAATAACTATTTTCCCTTTACAATATCACATGAGGATGCATAAATTAAAACAATAACCTAAAGATCAGATTCATACCGTTTATGGTTGCATGTAATCCCAGATCTTCCTCCCACGTTCTGGATCAGTCGTCGAAAATCTGAAAAGATACAGCAACTGTATTTCGGCTATAACTCTCTAACGGTTGATCCGATTCGTTTGTATAACATATGTTTTCTATAGAAAATCGAATTTTCTACAGCTTTACGTGAAATAGCAAATCCTCAATTCTACTCCAAAGTGCCTCAAAACTTGATTTTAAATTCTAACGGGAATATACTACGAATTTTGGGTTTCTAAATCCATAAAGGTCATAACTTGAATTCTAAATATGGGAGAGAGTTTTAGATATACAAGTTAGGGTGGGCTATCTTATAAACCCTATCTCTATTTATAGAGAAAGACCCTCGTCCCATATCTTTAGCTCCAAGTTAGGTCAATATAGGCCCCACTTACAGCTTTTGATTTATTACTATAAGGTCCATATATCTCATATAATTCTCAAATAATAAATCTAATTGCAGTTAAGTCCACTAAATAACTACAATTAAATACTCTCAAGTAAATGAATATTATTCAGACCCCATTTACTCACTAAAACCTGCAAATAGTCCCTCCACTTAACTGATATTCACAATATACACCAAGGTAACATTATTTATTAATGTCAGCACCTTTTAGGTAATTACATCTTAGTCCTTGCCTGCGATATCAAACCATTATAATTATTCTAATAATCCAATAAATATTTTATAGGATCACTGCGCAGTCTAAAATAATTAATACTCTTAATTAGGCTCTCAAGGGAATATCATTTTGGTGTGGATTCCTTATTGACACAAAGTAATCCGACAAAGTGATTTTAACCACCCAACCTACCCAGAATATTGGATCACGTTTCCAATGTCTGACCTCACTATTTGGTAGATCAAATTGAGTAGAAACCAACTTGTAGGGCATACTCTGCTCTCAAAATTTAGGACATTTGCAATCAGCAAGTTTTACAGAATCTTTTTATGTGCTGATAATAACATAAAAAGTATTATGTCTGACCTGTTCAATGTATTTCTAATACACCAACACACTGACTTAGAGTCGCCACTCCGGTGATGGAGATACATCACCCTATAATATAGAAGTCTAGTGTGTTATAATCTTATCAGATGAATTGTTCAAATTCATTACTGACTATGAACACTGCAAGAATATGAGGACCTAGTAAATTACATTTCTCCATATATGAACACTTCATATAAATAATTTGCTTACAACAACATCTTGTGAGCAACACTTAATCCATCATATGGGTAAAGTAATAATATAATATCATGCTCATTAATAAATATAATTTATCAATGTTATTAATTTAAATTATTTTAGGACATAAACCCCAACAATCTTCCACTTGCACTAAAAGAATTTAATGTCATACTAGCTACTTATCTTATTAGAATAAGATTCGTATGTGACACTTGTTTCATCAGCATGAAACCTGCATCTGTAAGTATTCTCATCAACTTGAGAATTAAAACTACCAAGCAGAGCTTCAGTGTAGAGGTTCTACTAAGTTTCTCACAAATACAACTTTGGCTAACCATCTCGCCAAAACAAAGTCTTTAGCATTCGTGGTAGACACTCCCCCACTAGATGACATCCACCAAGATATCCAGAAATAAAATTTCCAGAATCTGAATCTGACACAAGGTCAGAATTAATGCAACCAATTATAACACTAACATGTAGACTATTTTGTAACTCCGAGTCCAACTGAGATTATCTAAGTCATGCTTTACAGCTTTCTAAATCTCAGTACCAAAACTCGACAAATGTTAGCTGACTAAGCCCACCTGTAAGACAAATATCTGATTTTTGTCATTTGCACTTTATGTGAGAGGCTTCCTATTACATAAGCATAGGGAACTGCCTTTCAATTTACTTCCTTTATCAATGTCTATATGACAAAGATTCCAAAAGAGTAATACCACAGAAACATTTTCTATGGAACAGTGCATTCTAAACAAAATCGGTATATTATTGACCCTTACAGTTTTGAGATAGACTAATACTCTAGTTAGCTGATCTAGCAAAGCTTGATCACTAGAATGAAAGAAAATCTCAAAAAGTCCTTTTACATTAACGTTCATTAGATAACCAAACCTTAATAACATTTCATGTATCATTATAAATGATCATTATGTCATTACTATATAGCTCTAGAAACACTATTACTTACTATCCACATCTTATACATAGCCCATCCATATTTAATTAAAATCAACTTACTTGATTTTCTAATTAAAT
The DNA here is from genome assembly GCA_002174775.1 of Macleaya cordata. Classification (NCBI taxonomy): domain Eukaryota; kingdom Viridiplantae; phylum Streptophyta; class Magnoliopsida; order Ranunculales; family Papaveraceae; genus Macleaya; species Macleaya cordata. The sequence goes on from MVGT01001831.1 coordinate 10,443, forward strand.
CGGATGCATCAACTTCGAGACATCTACTTCTATAATAAATGTACAAAGTACTCATGGCTTACTATAATGAACTTTATCTAGCTTGATTGCAAATGCCAATGTCAATATGCCTCTTGGGAGGATAATATCAACATTATTTGTGATCTAAGAATATTCTTTGAAATTAATCAAGACTGCCAATGATGTGGTCACAGCAAGTCTCTTTAACGGTCAATCAGAATTTCTTGTTCCTTGTAAACTCTTCATCCAATAGTTTTAATATTAGGTGAAAGTTTGACAAGATCCCAGACTCGATTAGAATCCAAAGATTCTTATCTTATCACAACAGTTAACCATTGTCTCGAAATAAATTAACATTTTCATAGATACAGGGACTGAATTCTCATCCTCTATGAATAAGATCAATTGGGTTCTTGTGAAACCCTCCCACTACTATAAAGTCCCTATGTATTCTAGAAATAAATAACATAATTCTTATGTCTTAGCTTTATATCCTGGTGTCAACTTATGCAGTATTCTTAGGAATGTAACTTTTCTCTGTAAACACAAACTCTTTTGGTATACCTATAAGCAGATACGCTTTTGCTCTTGACTCTAATTTGTCATCCATTCTAAGACAGGATAAATTGTTCATATGGGCTTGGGCCCAAATTACAATTTTCTTGTCGAAGAACCTGACGATTTATAAGTTAAAAACGGAAGGCTATTAACTGTTACCCAAGGTATACATGAGAAGAAAGTAATGAGTTATAATCCACCATGGATTTCATCATATCCAGTATAGATTCTGTATCCTCACTTATTACATAATTCTACTAGAAGAATCCAAGTGTAATAAATTGATTCTTAACTTACTATGTACTATATAAGTCAAAATGGTGTTTGCTATTTACGATCGTATCGAATGACGAAACTTACCTCTTAATTTTTTATGGTTCCACATACAACAATGAGTACCTAAATAAGTCAATCACTAAAACCTTCTACCTTCCTTTCAAAGGAACTCTTAATCACTGTACAACTATGAATGTCATCTAATACATTCTTAATAAAACTTGATGAGAACAGATGGACTGTATACCTATTCTTGTAAAGATATAATACAGTCAATCATGTTTTCATATTTTATTCCGTACATGATGATAATCCTTGAGACTCCTAATTGTCGAGTATCCTATTTGTCGTATTTAGAGACATTTTCTATTTGGCATCGTATTACTTTTCTTATACTTACGATCTCGATAGGATCAACCTTAGGAATTACTGGGTACTTCTTCTTTGGTTTCATGTCATAAAGACATGCACAAAGATGATTATCTAGTTTTATGATCACGGGAACGCAGCTTGAATGTTTTCCAATTTTTCATGAAAAGTTTGTAGAGGAATCTACTCGTAAAACAAATCTAGCTAGGCTCTAAGGAACTACAATGTCCCAGCATATCAGGTATATGCTGACTAATTGATGTTCCTACGCCTCAGAGTGTTCATATAACTTTCCGTTATCTGTCAAACAGAACGATTCTGATCCCCAACCTTTCCTATAATGTCACTAGTAAATGTAAAGTACCGATGTTAGTGTTATAACACATAGACATCAACTTTTCATCTACCTATGACATTTTTCTAATCAGTTCCTGGTAATAATAGGATTCAGTAAATCCTGGATACACAGTCTAAAGTACATGAAGTACTTTACTGCATTTAATAACAATTATCTAATTCGCATCTAGTCCACATGATTTATGTCAAATTTATTGGTTTACATTTAGAATGTGTTACAAGTGAGAACTATTGAACTACTAAGCATGAAATACTAAAACAGCATGAGTTTGAAAAAACTTTAATTTATAGTAATTTCCTCTTATTACTATAAATATCCGATAACTGATTGTATATACATACATCAATCCTTGGGGATATCTATATGTATACCAAAACAGTTGAAATCCCATCTCATCGAAAAAATTTATCTTGACATCTCATGTCAAAGTTATTTTCGACATCCGATTTTGTTTTGACCCCTAAATCAATGATAAATCCTCGTTCTTTGGGGAAGCATTCTTTATTCATCATTTAGTTAAATATGATCCACCATCTCAGTTTAGAAGGCTAGAAGTAATAGAAACAGTCTCCTTGGGGAGATCTTTTTCTACACTCTAGTCCGAATACTGTGTTAATACAGCAATCCAAGCCAATAAGCTACTAGGATGTACTATTCCTTAGCGCATTAGACCCCTAGCCTTATTCTTGGACCGATAGTGGAGGGTCGTGGGATTGTATTTTCATGAATACAGTCCCTCTCCCACTCAATTAATTGAATGAGGGATATTATTTTTTTAAGTTTTAGAAGAATGTGTATTTGTGTAAATTCTATTATATTTTCATACATATAAAATTTACAATATAAAAATTACACATTATTAAACATCTAATGCTAATAATTCAACACATTTTCAAAAACCAAATACATACAAACTATACATTTAATACATATATCTATTGTATGTAATTATACATCCCATGTACATAAATCAGAGCATAAAAGTGTTGCATACATCACATATATCAACTAAGTCCATATACAGCACATGTATATAGTATATGGGAGTTCTCAATTATTTAATTGATTGATCAACAGATTCGTAACCACAAAATTCTATCACATAGAGCTTATACACGATTCATCACATTTATGGATTAATTGGGTGCTTGGATTATCCATTTCAGTAAAATAAACCTTTTAAAACACTTTTAAAATAAAACCCTGAAGAAAACTCTTTTTCCTCAATATCTGTCCAAAATAGATTGTACACTGACATAGAATGGACCGGCAAGGGCAAGTACCAACTCTGGCCTAACAAGCCGGAGTCAAAAGTTGAAAAATAGTTTTTCAGGGTTTGGTTCGGATCGATTTGAGTTGCTTGATTATTCTGAATTAGGTTGAGTCGCCTGACTAGTCTAACTCGGATAGAGTCGCTTGACTAATCTGACTCGGTCTAAGTCGTACGAGTCAACTCTGATCAATTGTAAACCCTTGGTCAATTGACAAACCGGTTAGGTTAACAATTAATTGGGTCCACCCCTTACTGGTTAGTGGGTAATTTTCTGGTTGAACCATCTGGGTCAGGTTGACCCGGTTCGCCCCCTTTGGTTCTATTTGACTTTGTCTAGCTAAGCTACATCCGTATGACCTTTTGTGGGGAACACTGTATCATACTTGTATACTACACACATTCACAGCACAGGTGCGTGGCACAACAAAGTAGTACACTTGTGCGCTCGTGTGGACCGCACACGCACCAACTCCCACTACACAACATCAACACATATGCCTAGCATGTGTATCGCACACACGTATGATGCATAGATGACCACACACATGCACACTCGTGCTCTCCATATATGCCAGAACCTTGTTCGACCACGGGCTAACTCACAGGTTGAACCATGTGTTATCCGATATGATCGAGTCGGGTTGATGTGCGAGTTGAATGGGTTAGGTCCATCTGGCCTGCGAGCTGACCCACGGGTTGGACCGCGAGTCCACGGACCGAGTAAACGAGTTTGGAAATTAGGTTATCGGGTCAACAATTTTGGTCAGATTACCGGGTTATCGGATCAAGCCAACGGGTCTGTGCATGGGCGACTGGGTAGGGTCATTGGTTCGAGTGAACCAACCAAACAATCCCTAAGTATGTCCACATCCAAACACCCCTAACCCAAATCCTTATACCCTAACCTATCCCAAAATAACTTATCCTAACTCAATCCAAACATTCCTTAAGAAAAAACTATTTTTCTTAATTATGCCTAGCCAAACAACAATTAAGAAAAAACACAATTTTTCCTTAATATGTCAAGCCAAACAACACTTAATTGCTAATGAGTCGCCCCTTAGTAGTTACTGGATTTCCCCTTAACAGTCAATGGGTTACCCCATAGCATTCAGCAGGTTACCCATAACAGTTCATTGGTTACCCCATAACAGTCAGCTGGTTACCCCTTAACAGTTCTATGTTACCCCATCGCAATTTTAGGTCACTTCTTAACGATTTTGTGTTATCCCATAACAATTTCAAGTCACCTCTTAATAGATTTAGGTTACCTCATAACCGTTTGTGGGTTACCCCATAACTGTTAATGGGTCGTCCCTTAACCCTAAACCAAACAAATCTTAAGGTTTATAAAACCCTAAAACCATAACACCTACCCTTATATGCCTTTTTTTAATTAAATTTTAATTTAATTAAACCTTTTAATTAAAGATTCCTTTAGTTAAACTCTTTAACCAAAAAACACCTAGGGTTTCTAAAACCCTAAAGCAATCCAACGACATCAAAAACATGCCGCATGTTTTTTATTTTTTTATAATTATATAAAATATTTAAGTTCTTAAAACAAATTCTTTTAATAAAAAAATATTTAATCCTTTTCTTTCTTGAAAAATTTAGAAATCCTTTCTTTTGATCAAGAACAATAAGAATACTAAGAAACTCAAGAAAACTATTTTTTTTTCTTAGATCCCAATCTAATCTTTGTGCACAGACCTTTTACCAAAAATTAATCCAACCCTTATCAATCTCATTGACATAATTTAATTCCTAAATATTTTGGATCAATCAAACCCTAAAATAATTAAGAACAACCTTAAGTAAATAAAAATATTCTATGTAATAATTCATATAGGGCTTCAAGCCTGCTCTGATACCACTGTTGGAGAAAATTGGGTCTAGATTAAATTATGCAGCGGAAATAAATAACTATTTTCCATTTACAGGATCACATGAGGATGCATAAATTAAAACAATAACTTGAAGATTAGATATACATCGTTTAAACACTTTCATGCAATCCCAGATCTTCCTGCCACGTTCTGGATCAGTCGCCGAAAACCCGAAAAGATACAACAACTGTATTTCAGCCATAACTCTCTAACAGTTGATCCGATTCGTCTATATGACATATGCTTTTTATAGGAAATAGAATTTTCTACAATTTGCGTGACATAATGAATCTCTAATTCTGCTCCGAAGTGCCTCAAAAATTGATTTTAAATTCAGATTGGAATATACTGCGAATTTTAGGTTTCTAAAACCATAAAGGTCATAACTTGAATTCTAAATCTGGGAGAGAGTTTTAGATACATAAGTTAGGTTGGGCTATCTTATGAACCATATCTATATTTATAGAGAAAGACCCTCTTCCTATATCTTTAGCTCTAAGTTAGGTCCAAATGGGCCCCACTTACTTAAGCCTTTGATTTATTACTTTGAGGCCCATATATCTCATATAATTCTCAAATAATAAATCTAATTGCAGTTAAGTCCACTAAATAACTGCAACTGAATACTCTCAAGTAAATGAATATTATTCAGAAACCCTTCAATCAATAATACCCGCAAATAGTCCCTCCACTTATCTGATATTCGTAGGGCTGCATATGGTGCGGTTTTAAGTCCGGTCCGAACCGAAAAAAATACCGACAAACCACAAAACCAAAAACCAAAAACCAAAAAACCGAAAAACCTCAAAAACTGATATTTATGGTCTGGTTTTGGTTTCATGTTTTCAATAAACTAAAAAAATCGAAACTATACCAAAAACACCGAACCGAAAGACCAAACCAAAAAAACCAGCATGTATATCTATATAATATACACATGCATTATTATGTATAAATATGCATGCTAACTCATGAAAATATGAATTAAAGAGCGTAGCTCTTAATATAATCACAATTTTATAAGTCAATGTATCTGTGTCAATTTGTATCCTATATGAGGCAATACATATATGTGACGTGTGTTTTCAAATTTATACATATTTAATAATTTATTTATAATATATTTATTATTTTGTATAATTATTATTTTTATTGTGAAAAAATACAATTGTGGACATACTGTGATTAAAATTGCCATTATGTTGCTATAGAAAATATGTTGGGATCTATATAGAGATATCTAAGATATGAAGATGAACTCTTTACAGACTTCACCATGTATCTTAATAAAAAAATAAAAATAAATCATATTCGGGAACGAGCTATCTTACAAGTTGTTGGGGAGTGTGCCGCACCAAAAAAATTTAAAACTCCAACATCTAATACATATGAGGAAATTGAGTGCCCCACCAATTACTAAGATTTTAGTATATTGTGTCTTATTTTTTGTAAAATTAGAATTTGACCAACTCATTTCTTAACACGTACCCCACAAGCTTTTAGGCACACCAAAGAAATTTGTTGTGTTTTGTGGTTTTCTCCTTAAAAACATTTATGACTTCATCCCTAATCATATCGTACCAAAATTTTTAACCCTATCAAAATTTAATTGAAAAGTAACAATTAAAATGGATGCCCTATAAATTACCTTATAATTATTTTTGATTGATATAATTTTTAGTAAGGATGATCTTCTCATATTAAATTTAATAATTTTCACAAAAAAAGAGAGAGAATTAATAATTACTTAAGATGGTTGAACACTTGGATATTTTTTTCATGTTTTAAATTTAAATAAATATTTAGTTATTATCAGTTTTTTATTTTTTAAGTTTGAACGAACTTTAATTATTTATAATGCAAGTGCTTTAATTATGTCATGTTTTAGTTTAAGTTTAAATGATCAATTGATAAATGTCATATGTCAATATTTTTTTTTAATCTAGTTAAACTTTAGTTTTGAATGATTTGTCCGTTAAAAAAACTGAAAACTCCTAAAAAATCCAAAATTTGGGAAAAACCGAAAAACCCAAAAAATCGATGGTGTGGTTTTGGTTCAAAAAAAAAATCATCATGGTTTGGTATGGTTTTGGTCCTCCTAAATTAATTAATGATTTGGCTATGGGTTTGATAAAAAATCCAACCAAACCGAACCGTGTGCAGCCCTAAATATTCGCAATATAAACCAAGGTAACATTAACTATTAAGGTCAGCACCTTTTGGGTAATTACATCTTAGTCCTTGCCTGCCATATCAGACCATTATAATTATTCTAATAATCCAATAAACATTTTATAGGATCACTGCGAAGTCTAGAATAATTAATACTCTTGATTAGGCTCTCAAGGGAATATCATTTTGGTGTGGATTCCTTATTGACACAAAGCAATCCCACTAAGTGATTTCGACCACCTAACCTACCTAGAATATTGGATCACATTTTCGTTGTCTGACCTCACTGTTTGGTAGATCAAAGTGAGTAGAAACCAACTTGTAGGGTATACTCTGCTATCAGGATTTAGGACATTTGCAATTAGCAAGTTTTACATAATCTTTTATGTGCTGACAATAACATAAAAAGTATTATGTCTGACTTGTTCAGTGTATTTCTAATACACCAACACACTGACTTAGAGTCGCCACTCCGGTGATGAAGATACATCACCCTATAATATAGAAGTCTAGTGTGTTATAGTCTTATCAGATGAATTATTCAGATTCATCACTGACTATGAACTATACAAGAATATGAGGAACCACTAAATTATATCTCTCCATGTATGAACACTTCATACAAATAATTTACTTACAACATCATCTTGTGAACAACACTTAATCCATCATATAAATAAAATAATAATATAACATCATGCTCATTAATAAATATAATTTATCAATGTTATCAATTTAAATTATTTTAGGGCATAAACCCCAACAATCTCCCACTTGCACTAAAAGAATTTAATGTCATACTAGCTACTTATCTTATTAGAATAAGATTCGTATGTGACACTTGTTTCATCAGCATGAAACCTGCATCTGTAAGTATTCTCATGAGCATGAGAATTAAAACTACCAAGCAAAGCTTCAGTGTAGAGGTTCTACTAAGTTTCTCACAAATACAACTTTGGCTAACCATCTCGCCTAAACAAAGTCTTTAGCATTCGTGGTAGACACTCCCCCACTAGATGATATCCACCAAGATATCCAGAAATAAAATTTCCAGAATCTGAATCTGACACAAGGTCAAAATTAATGCAACCAATTATAACACTAACGTGTAGACTATTTTGTAACTCCGAGTCCAACTGAGATTATCTAAGTCATGCTTTACA
>MVGT01002777.1:7793-21633 GCA_002174775.1 Macleaya cordata
TTGACCTGTTCAATGTAAATTAATTACATTAACACATAGAATTAGGAGTCAACACTCTTATGATGGAGATATATCACATTATATAATATAATCATCCTTTGTGTTATAGTCTTTGAATAGACTACGAACCAACATTGATAAATTAAACCTCTCCTTGTATGAACATACTTCATACAATTAATTCATTTTGTTATATTATACTCACTATATATACATGTTAAACAGAATTAATAAACCATTTATTAAACTCATAAATGTCGTAAACATTATTTTTAGGGCATAACCCCAACACCCATAACACTTGTGTAAAAATATTAGACAGATCCAACGGTAGGTTTGAGAGTAATGAATTTCTCATTTCAAACTCGCTATTTTTGTTCCTCTAACAAAAATGACGATTTTTATTGTGATTGGAGTACTTAAACTTCTCCAAATAAGCTGATATTTTAACCAAGTATAATTTATTATCTCATCTACATCATACTCAATTTTTAGGACCATCCAACGATCCTATCTTGAGCAATGGCTAATTTCTTATTCTCTCTTTTTTTCCTCCTTAGAGTTATTCCAAGGAGAATTAGTAGCTCCTCCTTTGATTTGCTTCCAAATCTAGTATAAAAACTCTCTTTTTTATGTTAAAAATACTTATTTCTAATTAAAAACCTTTCTTCATATTTCTCTCTTCTTTCTTATCTCCCTCCCTTCTTGACTTAACAAACTACTTCTTTATATAATGGAATTATAAAATCAATGGTGGTGGATTAGCCACTACAATGGTGGACTAGCCACCACTTAGTGGTGGTAAACTAACCATCATACTTAGTGGTGGTAGTGATTGTAGTAAATCTACCACTATCTACTGGTGATGGAGGTGGATGTTAGAAAAAATCTTTATTATTATTATTCTTAGTCAAATATTTAATAAAAATAGTAAATACTAGATAAACTTTGCGTACCAAAACTTTGACGCTACTTATGTCCCTAGTTTAATGATTTGAAGACATGTACTAATCAAAATGATCTTATAGATTGAATCAAAAGTTTTGAGTGAATAAACATTATTCCTTAATAAATTATCCATGTGTACATATTATACTATAATGAATATCACTCCTAGACCATAAGTCTGAATATCACCCACCATACCATTCTGAAAACTAGCTTCAAAGTACTACAACTTCATCAGAAATAGTCCAAGGCCAATTTGGATCATAAGATGTCCAAAAATAAGTTTAAAGTATAGTGATGAATATATACGAAAATATAAATAATAACCTATAAAATGTTGAGTTGTCTTAACCCAAAACAAGTAAAGATGGGCTTAGCCCATTTAACCCATAGTTTCATTGCCAAGTCTATTACCTGAATTATTGGGTTAGCCCATCTAACCCATACATAAATATGTATATATAGATCTTATTACAAAAGATAACTACACAAAAGATAATTTAAGATAAATTTATAATACTAGTTCTCGGGTTAAACCCAAGACGAATTTGAACTCAAAAATTCAGGGTATTACATTCTACACCCCTTAAAGGGATTTCGTCTTCGAAATTTATTTTAAGCAACACCTGTAAATGACTGCTAGTAACCTGCCCACTCGTTAATTTAACATTGTTATGTCAAAATATGACAGTTACATATTTATTATTATTTTTTTATCTGTGATTAATTAACTATTCAATCACTGATACTAAGCAAAAATACGATATTTCCATATTACTTGGGTTATCTTTCTCTCCTTTTTTTTTATTATTATCATTAGTGAGAAAATTTATCATGTTACACTTCTTCAATATAACACGTCTGATTTTTTTTTCTTGGTTCGGTAACCACTTCCGATTTTAATCCTTAGTTTAGTAACCACTTACGATTTTTGATCCTTGGTTCGGTAACCACTTCCGATTTTGATCCTTGGTTCGGTATCCACTTCCAATTTTGATCCTTGGTTCGGCAACTATAACTATCGATAGCAGGATATCAATCCCTCTGGGAAAATTACCGTCCCGATGAGTCTGATTTTGATCCTTGGTTCGGCAACCACTTCCGATTTTGATCCTTGGTTCGGCAACCACAACTATCGATAGCGGGATATCAATCCCTTTGGGAAAATCACAGTCCCGATGAGTCCAATTTTGATCCTTGGTTCGATAACCACTTACTTGGGTTATCTTTCTCTCCCTTTTTTTATTATTATCATCAGTGAGAAAATTTATCATGTTACACTTCTTCAATATAACATGTCTGATTTTTTTTTCTTGGTTCGGTAACCACTTCCGATTTTAATCCTTAGTTTAGTAACCACTTACGATTTTTATCCTTGGTTCGGTAACCACTTCCGATTTTGATCCTTGGTTCGGTATCCACTTCCAATTTTGATCCTTGGTTCGGCAACTACAACTATCGATAGCGGGATATCTATCCCTCTGGAAAAATCACAGTCCCGATGAGTCCGATTTTGATCCTTGGTTCGGCAACCACTTCCGATTTTGATCCTTGGTTCGGCAACCACAACTATCGATAGCGGGATATCAATCCCTTTGGGAAAATCACAGTCCCGATGAGTCCAATTTTGATCCTTGGTTCGACAACCACTTCCGATTTTGATCCTTGGTTCGGCAACCATAACTATCGATAGCGGGATATCAATCCCTCTGGGAAAATCACAGTCCCAATCAGTCCGATTTTGAACCTTGGTTTAGCAACCACTTCCGATTTTGATCCTTAGTTCGTTATCATAAATAAGCGCATTAACTATGTGTCAGTATCAATTAATGTTTAGTAAATTCTACTAAACTTCCATTGCACACTAATTCCTTAATGTTAATGCATCTGAGCAACAGACAAGGTATATGTAAGGCACACAAAAATTTTATCCAGCCATTAAGTAATTAGCAAAATTTACAAAGCAAATTAGGCCAAAGTAGTACCCACTACCCACATACAGAGCCATATAAGACCTAATCCCTAAGCTCTGATATCAATTTGTAACACCCCAAATTCTGAATTACGGGTAAATCTCGAATTCAAGATTCAAAATTCGTGTGTTAACTCATCATAAAGGAAAAACAGTCTACATATATATATATATATATATCTCTATTTATAAGTGTTCGTAAATGTAGAATATATCATGATAAATTAAGTAAAACATTCACAAAAGTTTAACTTTACTATAATGGTTAAAATGTTATGCATAAAAAAAATAATTTACTTCATGGTTTAATACCAGATATTTAACCCCAATGTTCTAATTTACGTAAATATCTTTAAAATGTATCTTATAATCTAATAATTATATATTGGTGGACTCCTACCCATTATTCTTAAGGCAATAGTGGATGGTACCTGCAAAACAAAAGAAAACACTCCGACACCCAAGTTAATATTGTACTATTTTTAGGAAAAATAAATAGTATACGTTTAGCTCATGAATGGTCCAATGTTTATAATTTGAGAATATTTTACGCTGAACCGTCATTACGGCTGCCTACGTACCCTTTAGGGATCAAGCATTACGTAGTTCATAACTTTAAACAAAATACTTTCAGCTAGGTCTCTATTNAACCACTTCCGATTTTGATCCTTGGTTCGGCAACCACAACTATCGATAGCGGGATATCAATCCCTTTGGGAAAATCACAGTCCCGATGAGTCCAATTTTGATCCTTGGTTCGATAACCACTTACTTGGGTTATCTTTCTCTCCCTTTTTTTATTATTATCATCAGTGAGAAAATTTATCATGTTACACTTCTTCAATATAACATGTCTGATTTTTTTTTCTTGGTTCGGTAACCACTTCCGATTTTAATCCTTAGTTTAGTAACCACTTACGATTTTTATCCTTGGTTCGGTAACCACTTCCGATTTTGATCCTTGGTTCGGTATCCACTTCCAATTTTGATCCTTGGTTCGGCAACTACAACTATCGATAGCGGGATATCTATCCCTCTGGAAAAATCACAGTCCCGATGAGTCCGATTTTGATCCTTGGTTCGGCAACCACTTCCGATTTTGATCCTTGGTTCGGCAACCACAACTATCGATAGCGGGATATCAATCCCTTTGGGAAAATCACAGTCCCGATGAGTCCAATTTTGATCCTTGGTTCGACAACCACTTCCGATTTTGATCCTTGGTTCGGCAACCATAACTATCGATAGCGGGATATCAATCCCTCTGGGAAAATCACAGTCCCAATCAGTCCGATTTTGAACCTTGGTTTAGCAACCACTTCCGATTTTGATCCTTAGTTCGTTATCATAAATAAGCGCATTAACTATGTGTCAGTATCAATTAATGTTTAGTAAATTCTACTAAACTTCCATTGCACACTAATTCCTTAATGTTAATGCATCTGAGCAACAGACAAGGTATATGTAAGGCACACAAAAATTTTATCCAGCCATTAAGTAATTAGCAAAATTTACAAAGCAAATTAGGCCAAAGTAGTACCCACTACCCACATACAGAGCCATATAAGACCTAATCCCTAAGCTCTGATATCAATTTGTAACACCCCAAATTCTGAATTACGGGTAAATCTCGAATTCAAGATTCAAAATTCGTGTGTTAACTCATCATAAAGGAAAAACAGTCTACATATATATATATATATATATCTCCCTTTATAAGTGTTCGTAAATGTAGAATATATCATGATAAATTAAGTAAAACATTCACAAAAGTTTAACTTTACTATAATGGTTAAAATGTTATGCATAAAAAAAATAATTTACTTCATGGTTTAATACCAGATATTTAACCCCAATGTTCTAATTTACGTAAATATCTTTAAAATGTATCTTATAATCTAATAATTATATATTGGTGGACTCCTACCCATTATTCTTAAGGCAATAGTGGATGGTACCTGCAAAACAAAAGAAAACACTCCGACACCCAAGTTAATATTGTACTATTTTTAGGAAAAATAAATAGTATACGTTTAGCTCATGAATGGTCCAATGTTTATAATTTGAGAATATTTTACGCTGAACCGTCATTACGGCTGCCTACGTACCCTTTAGGGATCAAGCATTACGTAGTTCATAACTTTAAACAAAATACTTTCAGCTAGGTCTCTATTACAGTTCAGCAACTTTAGATAAATCAAAACTATAGTAAATAAACGAAAAAAATAATCAAATTTTAACATAAACAAGATATATTTGTCTAGTTTTCAACATATCAAGCAGATCCTTAATCAGATCTACGATCAAAGAGAAGTAACTAGATTATCAAACGTATACCAAAAATTCTACTCATGTAAGGACTTGTCTAAACGAGATATAATTTAACCAAAGCGAATAATAAATTTAAAAATAGTACTGGTAACCCTTTACCTTTTTCTATGATATATATGTATATATTAACAAATAAATATATGAAATATTTACCAATCTAAAGGTAGACCTTTGGTCTACACCCTTCAATTAACCAACTACTTACAATTTAGAGTAGCAACTCCAGCAGGATTTTCATGATGGATCAAGGACTTCCTTCATCCAATTGACCTGAAAATTATTCAGTAGTGTTTAGTATATCCCATAACACTTGTGTAAAAATATTAGACAGATCCAACGGTAGGTTTGAGAGTAATGAATTTCTTATTTCGAACTCGCTATTTTTGTTCCTCTAACAAAAATGATGATTTTTATTGTGATTGGAGTACTTAAGCTTCTCCAAATAACCTGATATTTTAACCAAGTATAATTTATTATCTCATCTACATCATACTCAATTTTTAGGACTATCCAACGATCCAATCTTGAGCAATGGCTAATTTCTTATTCTCTCTTTTCTTCCTGCTTAGAGTTATTCCAAGGAGAATTAGTACCTCCTCCTTTGATTTGCTTCTAAATCTAGTATAAAAACTCTCTTTTTGATGTTAAAAATACTTATTTCTAATTGAAAATCTCTCTTCCTATTTCACTCTTCTTTCTTATCTCCCTCCCTTCTTGTCTTCACAAACTACTTCTTTATATAGGTGAAAATGGAATCATAAAATTAATGGTGGTGGATTAGCCACTACAATGGTGGACTAGCCACCACTTAGTGGTGGTAGACTAACCATCATACTTAGTGGTGGTAGTGATTGTAGTAAATCTACCACTACCTAGTCGTGATAGAGGTGGATGTTAGAAAAAAAATTTATTATTATTATTCTTAGTCAAATATTTAATAAAAATAGTAAATACTAGATAAATTTTTATGTACCAAAACTTTGATGTGACTTATGTCCCTAGTTTAATGATTTGAAGACATGTACCAATCAAAATGATCTTATAGATTAAATCAAAAGTTTTGAGTGAATAAATATTATTCCTTAATAAATTATTCATATGTACACATTATACTATAATGAACATAACTCCTAGATCATAAGTCCGAATATCACCCACCATCCTATTCTGAAACCTAGATTCAAAGAGCTACAACTTCATCAGAATAGCCCAAGGCCAATTTGCAACATAAAATGTCCAAAAATGAGTTAAAAGTATACTGATTAATATATATACGAAAATATAAATAATAACCGATAAAATGTTGAGTTGTCTTAACCCAAAATAAGTAAAGATAGACTTAGCCCATTTAACCCATAGTTTCATTGTCAAGTCCATTACCTGAATTATTAGGTTAGCCCATCTAACCCATACATAAATATGTATATATAGATCTTATTACAAAAGATAACTACACAAAAGATAATTTAAGATAAATTCATAATACTAGTTCTCGGGTTAGACCTAAGACGAATTTGAACTCAAAAATTCAGGGTATTACATTCTACACCCCTTAAAGGGATTTTGTCTTCGAAATTTATTTTAAGCAACACCTGTAAATGACTGCTAGTAACCTGTCCACTCGTTAATTTAACATTGTTATGTCAAAATATGGCAGTTACATATTTATTATTATTTTTTGATCTGTGATTAATTAACAATTCAATCACTGATACTAAGCAAAAATACGATATTTCCATATTACTTGGGTTATCTTTCTCTCCCTTTTTTTTATTATTATCATCAGTAAGAAAATTTATCATGTTACACTTCTTCAATATAACACGTGTGATTTTTTTTTCTTGGTTTGGTAACCATTTCCGATTTTGATCCCTGGTTTGGTAACCACTTTCGATTTTTTATCTTTGGTTCGGTAACCACTTCCGATTTTGATCTTTGGTTCGGTATCCACTTCTGATTTTGATCCTTGGTTCGGCAACCACAACTATCGATAGCAGGATATCAATATTTCTGGGAAAATTACAGTCCTGATGAGTCCGATTTTGATCCTTGATTCGGCAACCACTTCCGATTTTGATCCTTGGTTCGGCAACTACAACTATCGATAGCGGGATATCAATCCCTCTGGGAAAATCACAATCCCGATTAGTCCGATTTTGATCATTGGTTCGGCAACCACTTCCAATTTTGATCCTTGGTTCGGCAACCACAACTATCGATAGCGGGATATCAATCCCTCTGGGAAAATCACAGTCCCGACCAGTCCGATTTTGATCCTTGGTTCGGCAACCACTTCCGATTTTGATCCTTAGTTTGGTAACCACTTCTTTATCATAAATAAGCGCATTAACTATGTGTTAGTATCAATTAATGTTTAGTAAATTCTACTAAACTTCTATTGCACACTAATTCCTTAATGTTAATGCATCTGAGCAACAGACAAGGTATATGTAAGGCATACAAAAATTTTATCCAGCCATTAAGTAATTAGCAAAATTTACAAAGCAAATTAGGCCAAAGTAGTACCCACTACCCACAAACAGACCCATGTAAGACCTAATCCCTAAGCTCTGATACCAATTTGTAACACCCCAAATTCTGAATCACGGGTAAATCCCGAATTCAAGATTCAAAATTCGTGTGTTAACTCATCATAAAGGAAAAACAGTTTACATATATATATATATATATATCTTTCTTTATAAGTGTACGTAAATGTAGAACATATCATGATAAATTAAGTAAGACATGCACAAAAGTTTAACTTTACTATGATGGTTAAAACGTTATGCATAAAAAAAATAATTTACTTCATGGTTTAATACCAGATATTTAACCACAATGTTCTAATTTACGTAAATATCCTTGAAATGCATCTTGTAATCTAATAATTATACATTTGTAAACTTCTACCTATTTTTCTTAAATCAATAGTGGAGGTACCTGCAAAACAAAAGAAAATACTCTGACACCTAAGTTAGTATTGTACCATTTTTAAGAAAAATAAATAGTATACTTTTAGCTTATGAATTGTCCAATGTTTATAGTTTGAGAATATTTTATGCTGAATCGTCATTACGGCTGCCTACGTACCCTTTAGGGATCAAGCATTACGTAGTTCATAACTTTAAACAAAATACTTTCAGCTAAGTCTCTATTACAGTTCAGCAAATTTGGATAAATCAAAACTATAGTAAATAAACTAAAAAAATAATCAAGCAGATCCTTAATCAGATCTACGATCAAAGAGAAGTAACCAGATTATCAAACGTATACCAGAAATTCTATTCATGTAAGGACTTGTATAAACGAGATAGAATTTAACCAAGGCGAATCATAAATCTAAAAATAGTACTGGTAACCCTTTACCTTTTTCTATTATATATATATGTATATATTAACAAATAAATATATGAAATATTTACCAATCCAACGGTAGATTTTTGGTCCACACCCTTCAATTAACCAACTACTTACAATTTAAAGTAGCAATTTCAACAGGGTTTTCATGATGGATCAAGGCCTTCCTTCATCCAATTGACCTAAAAATTTTACAGTAGTATTTAATATATCCCATAACACTTGTGTAAAAATATTATACAGATCCAACGGTAGGTTTGAGAGTAATGAATTTCTAATTTCGAACTCGCTATTTTTGTTCCTCTAACAAAAATGACGATTTTTATTGTGATTGGAGTACTTAAACTTCTCCAAATAAGCTGATATTTTAACCAAGTATAATTTATTATCTCATCTACATCATACTCAATTTTTAGGACTATCCAACGATCCAACCTTGAGCAATGGTTAATTTTTTCTTCTTTCTTATGTCCCTCCGTTCTTGTCTTCACAAACTACTTCTTTATATAGGTGAAAATAGAATCATAAAATTAATGGTGTTGGTTTAGCCACTACAATGGTAGACTAGGCACAACTTAGTGGTGGTAGACTAACCATCATACTTCGTGGTGGTAGTGATTGTAGTAAATCTACCACTATCTAGTGGTGATGGAGGTGGATGTTAGAAAAATCTTTATTATTATTATTATTTTTAGTCAAATATTTAATAAAAAAAGTAAATACTAGATAAACTTTTGAATACCAAAACTTTGATGCTACTTATGTCCCTAGTTTAATGATTTGAAGACATGTACCAATCAAAATGATCTTATGGATTAAATCAAAAGTTTTGAGTGAATAAACATTATTCCTTAATAAATTATCTATATGTACACATTATACTATAATGAACATAACTCCTAGACCATAAGTTCGAATATTACCCACCATACCATTCTGAAAACTAGATTGAAAGAGATACTTCATCAAAAATAGCCCAAGGCCAATTTCGAACATAAGATATCCAAAAATGAGTTTAAAGTGTACTGATGAACATATATACGAAAATATAAATAATAACCTATAAAATGTTGAGTTGTCTTAACCCAAAACATGTAAAGATGGGCTTAGCCCATTTAACCCATAGTTTCATTGCCAAGTCTATTACCTGAATTATTGGGTTAGTCCATCTAACCCATACATAAATATGTATATATAGATCTTATTACAAAAGATAACAACACAAAAGATAATTGAAGATAAATTCATAATACTAGTTCTCGGGTTAAACCCAAGGCGAATTTGAACTCAAAAATTCAGGGTATTACATTTTACCCCCCTTAAAGAGATTTCGTCTTCGAAATTTATTTTAAGCAGCACCTGTAAATGACTGCTAGTAACCTGCCCACTCATTAATTTCACATTATTATGTCAAAATATGGCAGTTACATATTTATTATTATTTTTTTATCTGTGATTAATTAACTATTCAATCACTAATATTAAGCAGTAATACGATATTTTCATATTACTTGGGTTATCTTTCTTTCCCTTTTTTTTATTATTATCATCAGTGAGAAAATTTATCATGTTACACTTCTTCAATATAACACGTCTGATTTTTTTTCTTGGTTCGGTAACCACTTCCGATTTTGATCCCTGGTTTGGTAACCACTTTCGATTTTTGATCCTTGGTTCGGTAACCACTTCTGATTTTGATCCTTGGTTCGGTATCCACTTTCGATTTTGATCCTTGGTTCGGCAACCACAATTATCGAAAGCGGAATATCAATCCCTCTGGGAAAGTTACAGTCCCGATGAGTCCGATTTTGATCCTTGGTTCGGCAATCACTTCTGATTTTGATCCTTAGTTCGGCAACTACAACTATCGATAGCGGGATATCAATTCCTCTGAGAAAATCACAGTCCCGATGAGTCCGATTTTGATCATTGGTTCGGCAACCACTTCTGATTTTGATCCTTGGTTCGGCAACCACAACTATCGATAGCGGGATATCAATCTCTCTGGGAAAATCACAGTCCCGATCAGTCCGATTTTGATCCTTGGTTCGGCAACCACTTCCGATTTTGATCCTTAGTTCGGTAACCACTTCTTTATCATAAATAAGCGCATTAACTATGTGTTAGTATCAATTATTGTTTAGTAAATTCTACTAAACTTCTATTGCACACTAATTCCTTAATGTTAATGCATCTGAGCAACAGACAAGGTATATGTAAGGCATACAAAAATTTTATCCAGCCATTAAGTAATTAGCAAAATTTACAAAGCAAATTAGGCTAAAGTAATACCCACTACCCACAAACAGACCCATGTAAGACCTAATCCCTAAGCTCTGATACCAATTTGTAACACCCTAAATTCTGAATCACGGGTAAATCCTGAATTCAAGATTCAAAATTCGTGTGTTAACTCATTATAAAGGAAAAACAGTCTACATATATATATATATATCTTTCTTTTTAAGTGTACGTAAATGTAGAACATATCATGATGAATTAAGTAAGACATGTACAAAAGTTTAACTTTACTATGATAGTTAAAACGTTATGCATAAAAAAAATAATTTACTTCATAGTTTAATACCAGATATTTAACCCCAATGTTCTAATTTATGTAAATATCCTTGAAATGAATCTTGTAATCTAATAATTATACATTTGTGGACTTCTACTCATTTTTCTTAAGGCAATAGTGGAGGTACCTGCAAAACAAAAGAAAACACTCCGACACCCAAGTTAGTATTGTGCCATTTTTAAGAAAAATAAATAGTATCTCATTAGCTTATGAATGGTCCAATGTTTATAGTTTAAGAATATTTTATGCTGAACCATCATTACGGCTGCCTACGTAAACTTTAGGGATCAAGCATTACGTAGTTCATAACTTTAAACAAAATACTTTCAGCTAAGTCTCTATTACAGTTCAGCAAATTTGGATAAATCAAAACTATAGTAAATAAACTAAAAAAATATTTAAATTTTAACATAAATAAGATATATTTGTTTAGTTTCGACACATCAAGCAGATCCTTAATCAGATCTACGATCAAAGAGAAGTAACCAGATTATCAAACGTATACCAAAAATTCTATTCATGTAAGGACTTGTCTAAACGAGATAGAATTTAACCAAGGCGAATCATAAATCTAAAAATAGTACTGGTAACCCTTTACCTTTTTCTATGATATATATATGTATATATTAACAAATAAATATATGAAATATTTACCAATCTAACGGTAGATTTTTGGTCCACACCCTTCAATTAACCAACTACTTACAATTTAGAGTAGCAATTCTAGCAGGGTTTTCATGATGGATCAAGGTCTTTCCTTTATCCAATTGACCTGAAAATTTTACAGTAGTATTTAATATATCCCATAACACTTGTGTAAAAATATTACACAGATCAAACGGTAGGTTTGAGAGTAATGAATTTCTAATTTCGAACTCGCTATTTTTGTTCCTCTAACAAAAATGACGATTTTTATTGTGATTGGAGTACTTAAACTTCTCCAAATAAGCTGATATTTTAACCAAGTATAATTTATTATCTCATCTACGTCATACTCAATTTTTAGGACTATCCAACGATCCAATCTTGAGCAATGGTTAATTTCTTCTTCTCTCTTTTCTTCCTCCTTAGAGTTATTCCAAGGAGAATTAGTAGTTCCTCCTTTGATTTGCTTCCAAATCTAGTATAAAAACTCTCTTTTTGATGTTAAAAATAGTTATTTCTATTTGAAAACCTCGCTTCATATTTCTCTCTTCCTATTTCTCTCTTCTTTCTTATGTCCCTCCGTTCTTGTCTTCACAAACTACTTCTTTATATAGGTGAAAATAGAATCATAAAATTAATGGTGTTGGATTAGCCACTACAATGGTAGACTAGCCACCACTTAGTGGTAGTAGACTAACCATCATACTTAGTGGTAGTAGTGATTGTAGTAAATCTACCACTATCTAGTGGTGATGGAGGTGGATGTTAGGAAAAATCTTTATTATTATTATTATTTTTAGTCAAATATTTAATAAAAATAATAAATACTAGATAAACTTTTGTATACCAAAACTTTGATGTTACTTATGTCCCTAGTTTAATAATTTGAAGACATATACCAATCAAAATGATCTTATGGATTAAATCAAAAGTTTTGAGTGAATAAACATTATTCCTTAATAAATTATCCATATGTACATATTATACTATAATGAACATAACTTCTAGACTATAAGCTCGAATATCACCCACCATACCATTCTGAAAACTAGATTCAAAGAGCTACAACTTCATCAGAAATAGCCCAAGGCCAATTTCGAACATAATATATCTAAAAATGAGTTTAAAGTATACTGATGAACATATATACGAAAATATAAATAATAACCTATAAAATGTTGAGTTGTCTTAACCAAAAACAAGTAAAGATGGGCTTAGCCCATTTAACCCATAGTTTCATTGCCAAGTCCATTACCTGAATTATTGGGTTAGTCCATCTAACCCATACATAAATATGTATATATAGATCTTATTACAAAAGATAACTACACAAAAGATAATTTAAGATAAATTCATAATACTAGTTCTCGGGTTAGACCCAAGGCGAATTTGAACTCAAAAATTCAGGGTATTACATTCTACCCCCCTTAAAGAGATTTCGACTTCGAAATTTATTTTAAGCAACAGCTGTAAATGACTGCTAGTAACCTGCCCACTCGTTAATTTCAAATTGTTATGTCAAAATATGGCAATTACATATTTATTATTATTTTTTATCTGTGATTTATTAACTATTCAATCACTGATACTAAGCAGTAATACGATATTTCCATTCTACTTGGTTTATCTTTCTCTCCTTTTTATTTTATTATTATCATCAGTGAGAAAATTTATCATGTTACACTTCTTTAATATAACACGTCTGATTTTTTTTTTCTTGGTTCGGTAACCACTTCCGATTTTGATCCTTGGTTTGGTAACTACTTTCGATTTTTGATCCTTGGTTCGGTAACCACTTCCGATTTTGATCCTTGGTTCGGTATCCACTTCCGATTTTGCTCCTTAGTTCGGCAACCACAACTATCGATAGCGGGATATCAATCCCTCGGGAAAATCACAGTCCCGATGAGTCCGATTTTGATCTTTCGTTCGGCAACTACAACTATCGAGAGCGGGATATCAATCCTTTCGGGCAAATCACAGTCCCGATGAGTCTGATTTTGATC
>MVGT01002778.1:9513-21637 GCA_002174775.1 Macleaya cordata
AGAAAATCGCCAGTTATTGAAAAAATAAAACAAAATAAAAGAGAAAGAGAGAGATCAGAGAGAGAAAGGGCAGAGACTTACCAATTTTATGCCCTAAATGTGAAGATCAACGAAATGCAAACCCCACCGACAGAATAAATTGCCACTTACTAAAATCAGTTACTGAAAAAACAAAAAAAAATAAAAAGAAAACAGAGAGATCAGAGAGAGATTCGAGAGAGATCAGAGAGAGATTCGAGAGAGAGAAAGAGAGAGAGAGAGATAAAGAGAGAGAAATTACTGATGAAGGAGAGAACAGTTGCAGTCGATCGATTCTTGGTCGAACAATACCATCCAACGCAATCCAACTCAAAAAATCGAACCTTCCATCCAAAAAAATTAGGGCATTAAACATGGGAAAGAAAGAGAACCCTAATAGAGTGAAAGAGAGAGAGAAAGAGAGAGAAAAAACCGAGAATCAGAGCTTACCGCCGGAAATTGCAGGGGAGGGTAGCTCGACCAAGTTCGATCAAAACCCTTCTGAAAATAAAACCTAATTTATACCTTCTAGACATGCAAATATTTGCGGCGGCAAATGTTTGTCTCAATTAATACTTACCGTCGTAAATGATTTTCCTTGCGAGCAAATTTTCGCGCTGAAAATTCCCGGGATTTTTTCACAAATTACGACGGAAAAACAATCACAATACCGTCGTTAATACTACTATTAGCGACGGATTGCACTCCGTCTCTAAAGGTCTAATTACACGGGTTATAACGTTGTTCTGCTTCAGGATAGGTGACGGTAAAAACCGTCGTGAAAATTCAACCATGTGCGACGGCTAACACGCACTCCGTCACTAATACTGACTATTGACGACAGAACTATAAAATTCCGTCGCTAAAAGCCCACTTTTAGCGACGGCTCAGTAATACCGTCGCGAAAAACCGTCGCTATAGGCCTGTGTTTTTGTAGTGTTTATTCGGTAGATTGTTACAAACTTTATATCCAACACTTCCAAAAGCATTCTCTTGTTGTTGAAAGATAAGTAAATTTGCACAAGGATGTGATCCTACAGGAAATTCATTCTAAGTTGAATTTCTGAAATTGGGATAGGTTATTTAATGGTTTATGAAATGCCTACCCAAGACTAGTTCGAGTATTCTACTCGAATTTTCACCACATTAATGAAAAGGGATTCAAGTTTTCCACTATGGTTTGTGGGAAACACTTTGTGGTTGATAGTGCTCTCATTGCATCTCTACTGGATTTCCAAGATGATAAGGATGCCATTCGATTCCCACCTCTTCGTGATCCTGATGAAGAGTACACTCCAGGTACTCATACCATTGCTGAAGAGTTGGCTGGGGAAGTATTTGATTGGGAGAAGGACTTCCCCGCTAAGAGATGTACCGTATTTCACAAGGTATTGGGAAACATAGTCGCCATCAATCTCTATCCATGTTCAGGGAATCGTAATAAGCTTAGTGATACAATGGCTGAGTTCTTATATCATTTGGGAACCAAGACCAAGCTTAGTATGGCAGACTTCATTGTATATCAAATGATCACCATCAACAAGCACGCCACTCGAGCTTACTTGCTTCCATTTCCCAAACTCATTGAGAGGATCTTTCTTCACTGTGGGGTTATTATCCATGCTCAAGAGGTCGCCCTTGAAGCAATGAGCACCATCTCTGACTCTACTGTAAAGAGGATTAAAGGGCACTTAAAGTTGATAGAGGAACCAGCTCCTGCAGTAGGTTCTGATCCATCTGAGCCTGATCCTCCTAGCACTACAACAGCTGACTCATCACAGAATACTAGGAGAGAACTCAAAAGACAAGCACAGGTAGCACAAGCTCAGGCCACCAATACCATCCTTGAATACATGAAGATGTTGAGAAGGCAAGCACAGGTAGCACAAGCTCAGGCCACCAATACCATCCTTGAATACATGAAGATGTTGGTCCCAGTTGTAGATGCCACTGCAGCCAAAGTAGGTGTTGAGGGTGTACCTGCAATACCTGAAGAGGGGAGATCCAAGACTAGTTATGATCGCCCAGCAGAACTGGAAGATGAGCGGAGGATGAGGATTCATTTGATGAGTCCTCCAGTGATGATGGAGATGAGAGTACACCTCACCGTACGGAGGATCCAGCTGTTGTTCAAGAACCTAGACAGAGTGGTGACACCATAACTTTGGATGATGAAGATAATGACAGCTAGTTTCTCTCAGTCTCTCTCTCTCTCTCTTCTCTTTCTTATCTAAATTGTGAATGATACTTACTCTTTTATTTTTTCATTTGCGGCTTCATCTTTTACTTTCTAAAACTTTATTATCTGGTTTTCAAACTTTGACCAAATCATAGATGATTAAAGTTTTATTTAGTAAATGTATAGTTTGTTTCCTTTCTCCATATATGTGCCTCAATGTATCTTCTTGCAGGAATTTATTTTTTCCACCTTTGTCTATTTCTAACTAAAATGAGGAGAAGTGATTATAGTTCTGAATGACTAAATGCAGGAAGAATGTATGAGTATGGGGGAGATAATTCATACACATAGGGGGAGTGGTTAAATTTTCCTATTTTTTTCATTACAGGGTATTGTCATAATGCATTTCATTATTACCTTGTTTTGGTGTGAGTTTGAATTTTTTGCAAGAAACTCTTGAAGGACTACTCCTAGAGTTTAGATGTCATATTATGGGGGAGTCTTTATCTTTCTTTGATTTGAGTTCATTGTAAGAGAAATTATGCTGTAATGGGGAAAGGTTGTTTTTGTTGTGTTTCTCTTACAACGATTTTTGTCACGAAATCGACAAAGGGGGAGATTGTAAGGCCTATGAGTTTTCTTATGTGTTTTTGTTTGTCGATTTTGTGTCAAAATTAAACTCGAAAATGTATTTGTAACTTGAGTTAGAGTCTAGAGAGTCTTGTGTCGAATCGGTTTGAAGAAATATACAAAGGCTCCGAAAAACTCAACTCACCACCGGAAAAAAAAAAAAACCTAGGATGGTAATAGACTTAGAGAAACTAAGTACTATAGGTGGTTAGATCATTAGAGTGTCTCTCACACTTTTAAATTACCTTAACAAATGAGTTTTAAAGAAAGAAAACTGAATTTGGGGTGTTTGATTTCGAAACAAAAAGATTTGGTTTCGAAACCAAAGTAAACTGATGGGTATTTTAAAATAGGGAACAAGGAGTTTCGAAATCAACCTTGTTGATTTCGAAACCAAATTTCATCTGAAGACAGGCGAAGTTTGGTTTTGAAACCAAAGTTGTTGGTTTCGAAACTAAATCTCATATGATAACAAATGAAGTTTGGTTTCGAAACTGAACAGTTTGATTTTGAAACCAAACTTTAACAAGTTTGGTTTCGAAACCAAATCTCATTTGATAATAGATGAAGTTTGGTTTCGAAACTGAACAGTTTGAGTTCGAAACCAAACTTTAACTGTTGTCAGATGAAGTTTGGTTTCGAAACCAAAATTGTTGGTTTCGAAACTAAAAGATCAAAAAACTATCAGTTACCTTTTGGTTTCGAAACCAAAGGCATTGCTTTCGAAACCATCGTCCAGATTCAAATTTTTCTGGCGATTTTTTGAGCTGTAAAGAGATTTTTTTTCAACTTCTTGCACATTCCCACCTAAGCATGTCTTAGTTGGTTTATTGGTGCGTGGGAAACATTCATGAGTGGGATAAGAGGGATAATGGAATGACCTCCCATCTCACATGATAATGTCCAAGAATAAACTTGTTTATTCTAGTTTAGATCTGGACATTTTACTATAAATAGGGGTTGATCTTCCATTGTTCAAATTAACTAATTACCCCTAACCTCAACAAGTACTTGGAGAATTTAGCTCGTAATTTATAGATTCTAAGCTTGTTGAACTTGGTTCAAATCCTTCCCATTTCAAACCAAAAACTCTATTTTTGTGTGCTGAAAGATTTTCGGTGGTTGAGCTTGGAGTGTCAAGCTCGTGGTGATATACTTGAGGAGTCGAGTATTGGTTCAAGGTGTGGGACTTGCGGAGTTCAAGTTGGAGACACATCACTGTCCGCTAAAAGGCAAATTCGTGGAGTTCGAATTTGTGGAAGAATTGTTCACTGTAGCTGTTGGAGCATAGAGGGAGTCATAATTCGTGTCCATCGAGTGGTAAATCGGTTTGTAAGTTTTTATTAACCTTTAGTGGATTCTTTTCTGGAGTAGGTCCCGGGGTTTTCCCAGTTTGGGTTTCCTTGTAAACAAAATCTCTTGTGCATATTTTCATATTTTTATGAGATTGAAATATTCGGTTCTTTCTCTTAATTCCGCATATTAAGAATCGAATAAGTCAATACTCTTGTTGGAGATTATTGTTTTGTTCTTTATCACCTTTATAATTTTTATTATGTGATTGTGTGATCGTTAACCTTAGTTATATTGAAATACGGTTATTCCAACTAAAACCGTAGGGTACTTAGACTTTCATATATTATTAATTATTAAAATATTAATAATATTAGTTTTAAATTTATATTTTGAAGTATTAATTATTTATATTATAATTATGCTTTTTATAAATTATTTTATGTATTAAAAACAACAAGTAAAAGTAATTGTTAGAAATAAATAACAATTGTTATTATTCATAATTTTTATTAGTTATCAATTATAGAAATTAATTATATTAATAATTAATACTTTATTAGTAATAATAGTTTTTAATGTATATTTATTTTAAATTTAATAATATTAATTAATCATATTTATGATTATTATGAATTAATATATTTATTAATTATAATAAATAAATAATGATAAAAAATAAATAATAGTTTATTATATTTATAATTAATATATAATAATTATTTGTAGTAATCAATCATAATAGTTTGTAATTTTAATTATTAATAATAATATTTATTAATTTATATTGACTAATACTTATTAATTATTAATATTAGTTATTATTTATTATTATTATTATTAATTATTAAAATATGAAGTCGACTACAATCTCACCTATTTTGGTCGGATTTCAAACAAGTCAATTTACCCATAAAAGTCTTTCAAAGTCGATCAAGAAGGTAAATCCACCAAAGTCATGGATTTTAAAGTCCACAACTAATAACACATAACTTTGCAAGACACTTTGAAAGTCTTGAACTAATGGCACATGACTTTGCAAGAGTCCCTCAAAGTCTTAAACCAATAACATGTGACTTTGCAAGACTCATTCAAAGTCTTGAACCAATAACACATAACTTTGCAAGACTCCCTCAAAGTCTTGAACTAATAACACCTAACTTTGCAAGACTCCTTCAAAGTCTTGAACCAATAACATATGATTTCACAAGTCTATGAAAGTCCATGGAAGTCAATAAAAGTCATGATTGAATAACCCCCTCTTAAGACAAGTTGGGTTAGACCGAAGGTGGGCC
This sequence comes from Macleaya cordata, assembly GCA_002174775.1. NCBI lineage: Eukaryota > Viridiplantae > Streptophyta > Magnoliopsida > Ranunculales > Papaveraceae > Macleaya > Macleaya cordata. The sequence continues at coordinate 14,929 of MVGT01002778.1, forward strand.
TAATCCCATGGGTCAAAATAAGCCTAATATGAGGCCTAAAAGATTAGTATTGGGTGTAAACCCATATGAGTAAGAGTTGGGGTGGAAATAGTACCTTGCTTACGTACCTTGTTGCATGCATGCATAATTGAGTAATTACATGGTAATTATTATTTTTAGAAAATAAATAATATGTAGAGATGTGCCACACGTTGACCCTACATGGAAGTGAAAAATGTGGGAACCTTTGGTGCGCCACCTCCACAAATTTGTCAAATTTTCCTTATTTTGAAGGTAAAATCATTACCTTTTAGTTATTAGAGATATTTTAGTGTAAAAAGATAAAATCTTTAATTAGGTACTTGTTACCAATTTTGGATAAATCATTTGAATTCAAAATTAACATACTTTATATGTTTAGAATCTCATCAAATTAATCCCTTGCATATTTTCCTTATAAGTTGGTTAGTTTTAATTTATTTTAAGAAATTACTTGATTTTAATCCATTAATATTTAAATAAATATCAGGTGGGGACCACCCCTTTATTATCAACCATTTTATCAAAAGACCATTACCATGTTTACATGAATCTCATTATACATTGAGAATTTAAATCAATGGCATGCATACAATTTTGGTAGTATTTTGAAATTACTTTGCAAACAACTATTGAGCAAATATTTTAAATTTTAAATGTGATAATAAAAAGTAGGACCCACACCAATTTGGCAACATATCTAGCTAAGAATGTTACCGTCTTTGCATGAAATCTTAATTGATTGAAAAATATTGCATATTATTTTGTGAGGAAAAAATCTATTTATTTATTATTTGAAATTCCATGATAACTATCAAAATTTGTGAGTAAGACCCACATTAATATAATTAACGTTTTTAGCTAGCATAACTCCTTACAAATCTTTAATTTGCTATATGTTTAGTATCTTTTAAATTGATTGCATTATTTATGCTTAGTAATTAAGACTAAGATTTCATTGATTAGTATCATTTATTCTCTACTAACCGAATGTGCTATTAGAATTGCTTACTACCAAATTCTTTCCCCATATTCCATTTTTGTTATGATTGATTACAATAATTGATACTCCTTATTTTGGTAAGTCCCAAGATGATCCAACGGTTGAAAATTATTTCTTTGATTATCAAACAAGAAAAATCAATCATTACTGTTCATATAATTAATGGGATGATGAGTACCTAAATCCGACGGCTAGGAATGAAGCCTACACATCTTTTCAAATTTTCTACTTAATTTACCTTGCTTTCATTGAGGAAGAGATTATCAATAGAATGGAAATAATCTCCATCTTCAATTCCAAATTATTACCTTCTATATTTGAGATGGTGCATGTCTATAAAAGTGGGTAGAGAGGGCTAGGCAAGAGCACTGGGGGCTTTCTCTCCCTAGCCATCACTCTTTCTCTCTCAAACTCGTTATCTTTTTCTCTCTATTCACTTTTCACCTTGCATCTTTAGTGAACTATTTTTACATCATCAAAATAGTAGCGGCCTCATCAAAATAACTTAGAATCTCACCATTAAAGCTTGTTGAGTGAATATATCTCGACAAATCAGACCTTAAAAACCCTTATGGAAGTGCCTAAAGTAGGGTAAATCAACCCTAAAACCTTATTCTTTCAAGTTAAATCGTTATATATTAAACTGATTTATTTATTAAGATTTTGTATGATCTTATTACTGTTTTTGTATGGTTTTGATTTCGAAACCCAGATATAATCTTTCATGAGTTCTCATTATTATTGCATGGTTTAGTATGTGGCATTATCAAAAAGAAAAAAAAATTGAAATGTGATAATATTCATGAAAAAAAAGGATAAAAAAACCTTGACTTATGGCGTGCCTATATGGCGTTATCCCATAATGGGTCCCCACGGAAGACGGTCAATGTGACTGTGGGTGGCACCTATAATAGCAGATAAAAAGAAAATAAGGAAGAATAATGTTGTTGTTAGAAAGAAACGCTTTACTGTTTATGAATAATGTTGTTGTAAAGAAGTAATGCTTTATGATTTTTGAATAATGTTGTTGTTAGAAAGTAACAGTTTATTTTTTTTTAATAATGTTGCTGTCAAAAGTAACGATTTATGGTTTATGAATAATGTTGCTATTAGAAAGTAACGCTTTACTATTTATGAAAAATGTTGTTGTTAAAAATTAACGCTTTACTATTTATGAATATGTTATTGTTCATCTTTAAAAAAGTGGGATATATATATATGTTGTGTTTTGTCACGTATTTCATGTAAATTATGGTTAGTGTGGTTATATTCGTATGCATAACTCTTCATTAATGATTCTTATACTGTTATTAGTCATAGATTTGCTAGCGTGACATTGTGTTGTTACAAATGTTAGAAAAGTCTGACAGTATGTAGAAATGGCGTTAAAAGCCAAGTTTTATGAGATAGCCTTGTGTTAAATGACATGTTATGTAAAGTTTTGCTAGTACATCATGTTTGGTGAAGCCTAAGGTGTGTTTGGTTCAAAATACCAACACTTGGCAAGATTATCTCATGCATACAAGGTTAGTAAGCAAGGTAAGTGAAGATAAAAGTCCTTCATGACCAAAGGAGGGAGTAAGGTGTTATGAATTCGTGTGAATCTTCTCTAATGGTTAATTTTAATCTAATAGGTTGCACTCATTCTTGTTCCTACTGTCCAAAAGACTTGGAGTTGGATTACATCATAATTTGTAGATCGAAGAAGAGATTTGATAGAGAAAAGACCTTAAGTAGGGTTCATAACTCCAAAAATGATATTTTATATAATAACTTTTGGGAGGAGAAATAAATGGATTTATTATTTCAATTTTTATATATAGTTATGAACTACAGAATGTTTGATCCCTGGATGGGTACGTAGGCAACTGCTGCATGGTTCAGCATAAGAATGAAGTAAATTTCTTCTTTGGCAGATTCACATATTGCACTACAAAGATGCCATCTCACAAAACTATTTATATTAATTTTATTACCATGTTCCTTTCAACCCTGAAGTATCAGGTCTTGGGCTCGTGGGACCTGGTCGGTCACGGGTTCTGAGATCCGGGGCGTTACAAGAAAAGAGCTCTAACTAAAAGAAAGAGGTTTTCAAAAGGTAAACTAACGAGAAAGACTAAATGAACAGCTGTCAAGCACTTATAAAGTGGAAGACAAGTGTTCATTACTGATTGGCTAATAACTTGACTTCTAACTTTAGTAAGTCTATAAATAGAAGTGAAAACCTCTCATTTGAGGACAACTAAGGAGAACTAATCTAAATTGATCTAGAGACCAGAGAACTCTCTTTTGGAGCAGAAAAACTCTCTCACTTTCTCTCTCTAGAAAAGTACTTTCTCTCTTTAAATCTTTAAGTGAAGGAAACATGTAACACCTCAGAAAATATTAATTATGTAGGCACACACTTAGACTTGGATAGTCAAGTACAGTAGAACCTCCATAAAATAATACTCGATAAAATAATAATCTCGTTAGATTTATACATTTGTCGATCCCAACTTAAATTTCAAAGTGAAAATATGACTCAATAAATGAAAACTCAGATTAATTAATAAAGTTTGCTGGCTCGACTTTATTAATTTATAGAGGTTAAGCTGTAGATGTATAAATTTTGTATATGCGCCCAATAATGCTGAAATACTTGCACGTATAATTAGTATCTTATATATAAATAACGTCTAATTGACAATAATAAAAAATATTCTATAAAGAATATTTGATGAATGGTACTATTTGAATAGAGTTTTATACAAGTTTTATACGAATTATGCTATACGCATAGAATTTGATTAATAGTATTTCGATGAATAGTACCGTATACGAACAGTATCATAAATGAATAGCATCGTATACATAATCAATGTAGTATATATATATTGTACCAAATGAATCAGAATTAAAAGTAAATAAATTATTTTCATGTCATAAGTATTGTACTTATAAACATTCTTGTATTTTTGAACAATATCTATTTAAGTATAATATACATTGCTACAGTAAGAAATGTGTTGCATGTGTTACTCTGCATCCGTCGCTGTAGTATAGTTGCCAGTACAGTAACACATGTGTTAAACTTATAGATTACTATTCTGAATCATACTAAAAGGTCCATGTTTTATGTTTGTCGAATTTCGTGTCAAAGGTAAACTCAAGATGGTCAATGTAACTTGAGTTAGAGTCTAGTGAGTCTCGGTTCACTTCGGTTGAAAGAAAAGAAATCTACAGAAGCTCCGAAGAACTCAACTCACCACCGGAAGACATCCTAGGATGGTAAGTGACTTAGAACACTAAGTACCATAGGTGGTTAGATTGCTAAGAGTGTTTCCCACACTGTTTACTCTTGATAAAATGTGTTTTAAAAGATAAATTTTTAATCTGGACAGTGTTGGTTTCGAAACCAAGAAGTTTGGTTTCGAAACCAACTGCATTGATGGTATTATTTTATATAGGGAAAAGTCTGTTTCGAAATCAACCTTAGTTTGATTTCGAAACCAAACTTTATCTGATGACAGATGAAGTTTGGTTTCGAAACCAAAACTGTTGGTTTCGAAACCAAAACTCATCTGTCTTCAGATGAATTTTGGTTTCGAAACCAAACAGTTTGGTTTCGAAACCAAAACCACATCTATCTTCAGATGAAGTTTGGTTTCGAAACCAAACATGTTGATTTCGAAATCAAAAGGCAATAACCATCACAGAAGCTTGTTGGTTTCGAAACCAAATCAGTCAGTTTCGAAACCACATGTTGGTTTCGAAACCGACAGGCTTGATTTCGAAACCGACGCCCAGATTCGTTTTTCTGAGTACGATTTTCTGAGCTGTAAAGTAACTTTCTAACACATTATTGCTCATCTCCCTCTAAGCCTTGTTTTAGGGAGATAATTGAGCGTGGGAAACATCTCTAAGTGGAATGAGAGGCTGAATATATTATTCTCTCATCCCCAATAATGGTGTCTACCATTAGACCTAGAACTAATAATTTAGTCTAGGATTGAGCTGGACATCTTCACTATAAATAGGGGTTGAATCTTCAGTATTCAATCAACCATTCACCCTATTAATCAACAAGTTCTTGAAGAGTTTCAACTCTAATCTTTTAGCTCTCAAGCTTGTTGAAATTGGTTCAAATCCTTCCCATTTCAAAACCAAAACTCTGTTTTTGTTACCGGTGGATTTCCGGTGATTGAGCTTGAAGGTTCAAGCTTGTGGTGATATACTTGAGGAGTCAAGTATTGGTTCAAGGTGCGGGACTTGTGGAGTTCAAGTTGGAGACGCATCAACGTTTACTAAGAGGCAAATTCGTGGAGTTCGAATTTGTGGAAGAACTGTACACCGTAGCTGTTGGAGCGTAGAGGGAGTCGTAATTCGTGTCCATCGAGTGGTAAATCGGGTTGTAAGTTTTCAATAACTCTTAGTGAATTTTTGCTGGACTAGGTCCCGGGGTTTTTCCCAGTTTGGGTTTCCTCGTTAACAAAATCTCTTGTGCATATTTTTCATACTTGTTGTGAGATTGAAATATTCGATTCTTGTTCTTAATTCCGCATATTAAGAATCGAATAAGTCAATACTCCTGTTAGAGATTTTTGTTGTACTCTTATCACCTTAGTAATTTTTAATTAGGTGATTGTGTGATCCTTAACCATAGTCACATTGACATACGGTTAAATTCATTAACCGTAGGGTGAATTTAGACTTTCAATTGGTATCAGAGCAGGTTCACTTGTTGGGTTTAACAACCTAAGTGTGATCCCTATTTGTGTCTAAATGGATTCACAAAGAGAAGGTAGTGCTGTAAACAAACCACCATTATTCAATGGCAGCAACTATCCTTATTGGAAAGCCAGAATGAGGGCTTTCCTCAAGTCCCTAGACCAAAGGGTTTGGAGAACTGTAGAAATTGCTTGGTCTCCTCCTACCATGATGACTGGTACCGGAGACAACTCTAGGGAAGTTCCTAAACCGGAAGACCAATGGACCACCGATGAAACTGATGCTGCTACTAGAAATAGCAAAGCTCTCAATGCCATCTATGCTGCTGTAACAGCTGACGAATTTCGTCGTATATCTAATTGTGAAGTAGCAAAGGAGGCATGGGACATCTTAATGGTAACCCATGAAGGTACTAGGACTGTTAGAATAGCAAAACTTCAAATGTTAACAACCCAATTTGAAACCATTAGAATGGATGACAATGAAACCTTTGATGAATTTTATGCCAAGTTAAATGACATTGTCAACAACTCTTTTGCTTTGGGTGAAGTTATTCCTAACTCCAAGATAGTTCGTAAGGTTTTGAGATCTCTTCCCGAGAGATTTCAAGCCAAAGTTACGGCTATCGAGGAGAGTAAAGATATTGATGCTATTCTTCCTGAAGAACTTGCAGGAAATTTAAGGACATTTGAGGTTGGATTCAAATCTTCAAGGAAATCAAAGAACATTGCTTTTACAGCCTCAAGAAGTTCCAAGGAAGAAGATTTCTCAAGTGATGACGAAATGGCTCTCCTGACTAGACAATTCAAGAACTTCTTGAAGAATGAAAAGGAGAAGTTCCAAAAACCAAGAATTGGTTCGTCTTCCAAAATAAAGCCACATGACAAGTCAAGAACTTTGATAAAAAGTTTGAGAAGAAGAACTCTGGAGAAGTTCAATGCTTCAAATGTCATGGCTTTGGACACATGGCTAATGAAT
>MVGT01002780.1:0-21664 GCA_002174775.1 Macleaya cordata
TTGATTCTGGACTTTTAGTTGGGTATTTGGTTCTGAATGTGCATGGCATAAATGGATCTTGTCTGCAATTGATTTTGGATATTATGGTGGTTTCTGTGAAGATGGATTAACCAATCAGGGTCTTTGATGGAATGCCACAAAAGGGACTTTGTCTCTTGGACGATAGTAGTCATTGTATTACGTGCAGATTGACCTCTGGAAGCTTGTATGTAACTTGTCGGGAAAAACACCTCACACAAACTTAAAAAGAAACAACTTCGGCTATTGGACTTAGGCTAGGGCTGGAAAAGTTGTCCCTTTTAATAAACGGGATAGATATAATATTCTTAGCCCATCAACCTGCCAACCCACCTAATTCTAGCCCTCTTCTAGTTCTATTTGTACAGTACAATGAATCTCTCTCTCTCTCTCTCTCTCTCTCTCTCTCTCTCTCTCTCTCTTATATCTCTTGCTTTCTCTCGTGCAGTACCACAAGTCCACAACACGGTCATTGCACCACTATCATTAGGATGACGAGCTAGGTACTTAGGGTTTGGAATCTGATTATTTAAAAATATTTAGAATCGGAGTTTTTACTAAAGTAGTTTGGTGTTTTAATTGATTTTGGGTTTAGAATCTTTGGTATGGGCTTGTTTGTGATTGTCCAATCGATGACTATCTGTGACTGTCTCCAAATGATGAGCTCTTTTTTAGAGTTTGGATTGGAAATTAGGTTGAGCCTCAAACCTCTCTTCCCATCTGTGATTGTCTCTAGTTGAGAAACCTTTTTAGGTAGGCCATGGATTAGGAAATTCTCATAGGTCTACCCAAGTTTGATTGAGGAGTTCAATAGGGGATTACTGTGGGTTTGTGAATTTTGCAATTGGATTGTCTTGACGTCGAAAATAATGCCGATTGGATCACATTGTAATCTTCTTTAGATGAACTTTCCCTTTGCTTTTTAATCTTTTTAAAATGGACTTTCTATTGGCTTTTTGTACTAGTTGCGTTATATGTTAGTCTTTGACTGTTTTTTGTAGGCTTATTAGTCCAGAAGAAATTTTATTAAGCATTTAAAGGGCTCCAACTGTTACGAGAAGGGCAAAAACAACCGAGTGCGAGAAGGAAATTCTGCAAGCAATGGAACTACCAAAATCAGAAAGCCACGATGATGATGATGGCAGTTATTGCGTTGATCTTGCTGCACCTGATGACTCTTACCACATACCATTTCCATCGTCATTTCTACCAAATCATAGGTAAGAATCTTTCTCAACCGACTTTGTCTATGCTCTACAATTTTTCTTAAGATGCACTTTCTGTTTGTTTTTCTATACTAGTTGCCTTGTAAGTTACATGTTTAATTGTTTTTTTTGTACGCTTAGTCCATCAAAAGTTTTGGCTCCATCTGCTACACGAAGTGAGAGAAGAATTGAATGCGAGAAGGATATTCCGTGTGCAATGGAACTACNCAGAATAACGTGAATGTTCTCAAGCTCTAAAGAAGCAATATTTAGGAGCTAATCTGGAGCTGCTTCTTCGATAGAAAGATTTTTTTAAGCTCTTCTGTTAGCCTTGTACACATTTGATATGGAAGGTGTTCAACTTCATATACATAGACTATAGAGTATAGTTAGTTATTTACTCCATCCTTGTTTAAGATGAGAAGTCAATTTTAATTTCGAATTGGTAGATCTTTGGATCGTTTGATTGAGAGAAATTAATGTTTCTTTAGGTCTAACCAGCTCACATGAGCTAATTCTGCCTGAAGAATGCTACTTCTTATGTTGGGAGCAACCCAATTCATGATTAGTTGGGGATGCGATGAGAACATTACATCTCTCAAAGCAAAAAATCAGAATAGTCGATGGTTTTTCATAGTACCATCAATAAATCCTATATATAAATTGTTTTTAGCGTGAGGGCTCTTAGCCACATGGATAGTTCGTGTTCATCAATGCCTATCTCTGATGCATTGTATCTGGAGTAGTTGGTTGCAAATTTGTACTAAAATTGAATTTTAAAAAAATGTAAAATTGAATTTTAAAAAAATATAAAATTTCAAGATTTTGATGGGATGATTTGAGAAGGCTAGAAGTTTTAAAACTCAATAGTTATCGAATATGATTTATGTTACGAGGAGATTTTGATGGGATAATTTAAGGAGGCTAGATCATCTGTCCCTATTTTGCATGTGCCTTCTCTCTTCCAGCACTAATTTTGGCTTCTGTGGCCTATATGAAGTCTAACCAATGACTGATTTTTGGAAAGGATAAGGGTAAGGATCATTCTCACTAAAAGTAAGTTTATTCTAAGACATCTAACGCCATCAAAAGTTGATTGAAAAATTATCATCGTATATTTTCGATCAATATCTGATGGGGTTAAAAGTTATAGAAATGGCTAATTTTTTGTGAAAATCACATTATTCTAAAACTTCTAACTCCTTCAAAAGTGGAGAGTAGATCCTCTGTCCCTATTCTGCATGTGCTCGGCTTATGTGGCCTGCATGGAGTCTAACCAATGACTGATTTTTGGTAAGGGTAAGGGTAAGGATCATTCTCACTAAAAATAAGTTTATTCTAAGACATCTAACGCCATCAAAAGTTGATTGAAAAATTAACCGTTCATTATTCAATTAAAAATTGATTTTATCATCGTATATTTTCAATCAATATCTGATGGAGTTAAAAGTTATAGAAATGGCTAATTTTTTGTGAGAATGGTCTATATGGAAAGGAGAACAATCTAACAAAAATCAGCCGTTGATTTCAATTCATGTAGGCCCAATAAATCAAAATCATGTAGGGACATAAAGGGCACATGCAAATGAGGAAAGAGGATCTGCTCTCTAAGAAATGTGGTGATTTTTTAGTTAAGCCAAAATTTGATAGGGTTGGTGATCCAAACTCTCTAAACAAAAATGGGTGGTTAAACAATAATATTAAATCAAGAAACCCATATCTTATGAATTAAACATTTTCGTAAAGACATTGTTTTTAGGGAAGGGACCGTGCTACACTTCTCGCACAATCCGTGGGATTTCCATCATGCGGATACATGAAAGTCTGTCAATTGGGAGTCGAAATTTTGTTGACGTTACCAAGTCCAAGGTTGTCCCGAAGTAAAATTAGACGATCTTGACAAACTCGGCCCATATAAAATTTCGGGTAGAGAGCCAAATTCGTACTTACTCGAAAAATAAGTAAAAGAGTGGTTATATTTCTAATAATAAACTGAAATGATCTATTGTGTTTTAAAAAAATGAATAATGTGTTGGATTTCGAAAAAAAATTGTGCATATTGTACAAAGATATTTTCTTTTGTATAACTATATATTAGTACTTAGTATGTATTCCAAATTTTTTATTTAGATGCATATCTTATTCAAGCCAGACGACTAGGCGCAGATGAAGCCATTTGAATGCTTGATAAATTTTTTTCTGGACTAAGGAAACAGCCAAAGAGTAACGTCTAACGCAACTACTACAAAAAGCCTTTAAAAAGCAAAGGGGAAATCCATCTGAAGAAGATCACAATGTGATCAAAATATTTTGTTTGTTGGAGATTTAAACTAGACACAATTAAATTAAATTTTATAAAGTTAATTTAGGAAAACACTAAGGCTTTTGAATCCACCGCCTAGCTGTGTAGAAAATTCTAGTTTAATAAATTGTTCTCTTTATTTTATAGTAGTACTAGAGATGAAAATCTCTTACTCTCTCGAAGATATGATCGTGAAAAATTTACTATCTCAAATGGATGATTTAATTTTAGCAAAAATGTTAATCCTTAGCATTGATTGTCTTTTTAGGGCACAACCAATCACAAATTAAACTAAATCAGTTATCAAAGGCTTAAAAAATAACAGAAAAATTATCTAACTACCAAGGATGCTTGACATACATGGTGAAATTAATCTGTTAAAATTCAGAAATTAAAATCATACTTCAATAATTATAATCTATTGAGAATAATTTAATTAAACCAGAAAAATTTCTACTTAAACTAAGGTCTTCATCTCAGCCCTAACTGAGATTTAGAAGAACATGCTCTGTAATAGGTTCATAAAATAAGAGAAAATAATAAAAATGATGGAACCCATATTGTTAAAACTAATACCTTATTTACTTCAATTTGGTTCTTCAATCTCAAACTAAAAACATCACCAAAAATATAACTAAAAATTACTACACAACTCAAACTACAATTTCGTACCCCAATTAGGTCTGCCCTTCAATCTCACAATCCCTCCTCTTTATATACACATTTTATTCGCAGTTTACAGCTCAAATATCATTAAATTTAACATGGAAAAATTACAATCTCACTATAGATTCAAGCCGTCCTATTATCTCTTTGTTTGCCATGAAAGATAGACCAACCAAGTCCATTAATTCCTTACAATGATGAAACCCTAGTTAAAATAGATTAGATTTGAGAATTTGGGGTGAGCTTTTCATGAGATTTAATCTGGAAAATTTGGGAGAAATTTGAGTGAGATCTATTGAAAAGAAAAAAAAATAAAAGAGAGAGGTGGAGTCGTGGGAGTTATTGAGGGTAGAGGTGTTAAGTGGGCCGTACCGGCACGGCATAGCACGACACGCTTAAAAAACAGCATGGCATGGCACGAGGCCTAATCGTGCCGTGCCGGCATGACTAAGGTCACTGTGTCCTGCGTGCTAAGCCATACGGCCCATTAGCACGAGCACGGCACGTCACGACAATGGCACGAGCACGGCACGGTAAATTGGCATGGCACAGTACGGATACACGACACGACACGAGTATGACACAACACGACACGTTAAATGGCATGGGGCACGACACGACATATTGCACGATTAGGCACGCTTATAGCCATTAGACGCGCCAACGGTCGGCACGCTTATAGCCCTTAGGCGTGCCAACGGGCGGCACGACACGATTAGGCACGACTATCAGTTGAAACGACTCTTTTTTATTTTTCATTTTTTACCAAAATACCCCTATTAATAGCCAAAAAATGGCTACTTCTAGGGGCATTATGGTTATGTGCACCCCCACCCCATTTTTCTATAAATAGCAACCTCATACATCCTATTTTCCTTACAAAACTTCGATCATTTCTCTGAATCTCTCCTAAAATTCTCTCTTTCTCACAATATCATTCATTCTCTTACTCAATCAACAATATAAAATCAAGGAATATCAAGATTCAAAGGGTGGAAAATTTTAAAAACATCAAGGTGTTGAATTCAAAATCAAGAATCAAGAATTCAAGATCTCAAGTTTCCTCATCTCAATTCTCAATCAATTTTAGTTCATTTTTTGAGGTATTTATATTTTTAACTTAATTTTTTTTATATATCATTATGGATCATCTCCACAATTCTCCTCCACATGTTGATGATGATGATAATGCTACTCCTCTCCAAGAACAAGTAGACCACACCACTCCCTCTACGGCTACTAGTAAAAAAAGATCAAGGGTTAGAACATCAAATGTTTAGAACTATTTTACAATTAAAGAGATGGAGCATCTCGGACAAATGAGACAAAGAGTCGTATGCAATCTTTGTCCTGCACATTATGAACCACATTCTAAAGGCGGTACCAATGCCCTAAGGAGGCACCTTGAGACTTGTCTTCCCAAACACCAAAACCCCAATGACCCAAAACAAACTCAAATTAGTATAGGATCTAGTGGAATTAGAACTTTTACATACAACCAACGTAAAATGTGAGATAGGTTAGCATTGTATGTAGCTGGAGTAGAACAACCATTTACTTTTGCCGAAGACCCTAAACTTGAACATTTTTTGAAAAATTATGTTCAACCTTCATTTCAAAAAGTTAATAGGGGTACATGTAGATCTGATCTTTTAGAAATTTTTAATGATAGGAAATTAAAGTTAATTTCTGAATTTTCTTCTCATGTTGGTGCAATTTCTTTTACTTCTGATATGTGGACCGGTTGTAATAAATATGGTTATATTTGTCTTACTGCCCATTATATTGATGCTAGCTCTTGGACTTTAATTAAAAAAATTATTGCCTTTCGTATGTTAGAATATCCCTATAGTGGTCAACATATTTATCAATGCATTTTAAATATACTCAATGAATATAACATTATCTCTAAATGTTTTAGTATTAGTTTTGATAATGTTAGTGCTAATATGAGTGCAATTGAATTATTTCAACGTAATTTTCGTCCTCCTTATCAAGGACAATTATTTCACCTTAAATATTATTGTCACATTATTAATTTGATTGTACAAGAGGGAATTAAAGAAATTAATGATGACCCATACCTTAATTTTTTTGAGAAAATCAAGGATGCCATACTTTTTATTGTTTGTTCATCTTCTAGATTACAAAATTTTAAACAATTATGTACTCTTAATAGTTTGAAATCTAGAACATTTAAAATCGACATACCTACACGTTGGAACACAACCTATCTTATGTTAAAATAATGCAAAGGGTATGAAAATATAATTATAGATTTTAATAATCAATATGGCAATACTATTGTAACTCATAATGATTTTACACGTGCTACTAGTTTAGCAACCTTTTTAGAGAGTTTTTACAAATCTACAAAAGTTTTATCCGGTGTTTATTATCCTACTACTTGTATTGCACTTAATTATTTGTATAATATTTTGGTAGCTTTTATGAATTGTAGAATAGATCCAATTTATGATTCAGTTTTAAATAAAATAAAAGAAGTATAAGAAATAGTGGAAAGAAATTTCTCCTATTTTTTTATTTAGCCTCATGTATGGACCCTAATAAAAAAATAGATGGTGCCATGTTACTAATTGACGGTATTATTTTAAATTTTGAAAGGTCCATGTTTTATGTTTGTCGAATTTCGTGTCAAAGGTANTAGAGATTTTTGTTGTACTCTTATCGCCTTAGTAATTTTTAATTAGGTGATAGTGTGATCCTTAACCATAGTCACATTGACATACGGTTAAGTTGATTAACTGTAGGGTGAATTTAGACTTTCAAATTTATTTATTAATATTTTAATTACAGATTTTATTATTTTTTATATGTTAAACGAGTTATATAAATATTATTCTGCAAATTATAGTGTTAGTGCACAACAAACATCTGTAGTGCACACCTAACCCCAATATCAAGATGCAACAGAATTATGACTTGCTAGAAAAAAAAAGGTAAACAAATTGTAGGTTCTGCAAATGCATCCGAACTTGATGCATATTTAAATACAGGATTTCAAATAGATAGTGGAGTTGATATTTTGTCATGGTGGAAATCAAATGGCACTAAGAATTTTCCAGTGCTTTCCATCATAGCACGTGATTATTAACACCTCCAGTGTCTACAGTTGCATCGGAGTCTGCTTTTAGTGTAGGTGTCAGAGTTCTAAACGAGAGAAGGAGCCGATTGAAGGAACATATGTTGGATGCTCTGATTTACTTTAAGGATTGGGACAATTTAGATCGTAGGATACAAGATGTTGAAGATAGTTTGGCTGAAGATTTTAAAAATTTAGAAGCAAATTAAACATTAAATACAAATAAATAAGCATTGCAAATTTTTTTATAATTTATTTACATATTGTAATTTTAAGTTTAGATTAAAGGTTTGAGTAATGCAAATGATTGATAGTTTAGTGGGTGCCAACCTAGTTGGGATGTACTCAAACTATAGTGATGCAATTCTCACCTTTGTTAGCAAAATAACAAATGATAAACTTATTCAAATTAATAAAAGTTAGCGTATTGAGAATTTTACATTTGATTTAATATTTGTTTAGCAAAATAACATCTGACACATGCAAATGACATTTGGCGCATGCAAATTTCATTTTGCATATGAAAAATAACATTTAACACATGCAAATGTCATTTGACATATGCGAAATAACATTTGACACAAGAAAATTTCATTTTGCATATGCAAAATAAAGTTGGACACATTCAAATGACATTTGGCATATGCAAAATGGCATTTGGCACAAGCAAATGTCATTTTGCATATGCAAGATTAACATTTGACACATGCAAATTTCATTTTGCATATGCAAATTTCATTTTGCATATGAAAAATAATATTTGACACAAGCAAATGGCATTTGGCACATGTGAATGTCATTTTGCATATGCAAAAGATCATTTGGCACATGCAAATATCAATTTGCATATGTAAAATAGAATTTGGCACATGCAAATATCATTTTGTATATGCAATATGGCATTTGGCAGAAAAAAATGGCACTTGGCACGGTTAGGCACGGCTATGGCACGAATAGGCACGCTAATGGCACGGTTATGGCACGATCAGGCACGCTAATGACATGGTTATGGCACGGTTGCTGGCGGCATGGTTGCTGGCACAGTTACTGACACGTTAATGGCACGATAAGACACGGCTAATGGCACGACTAGTAGTTGAAGCATCTGACATGGCGTTCTCTTCTATCCACGTGGCACTCTATTCTCTCAGATTACCACATCAAAAGTTCCTGTCCATGTCATCACTTTCTATTGATTAATAACCAATTACATGCAGTTTTAATGCCCAAAATTCTCTCTCCCCTCTTAAATCTGTTTTAATACTATCCATAACTAGAACCTGAGAAATTACTCCCACAAATTACTTTCTGTCTTTTCATTAACTTAATTGCCACTAATGACACTAACACCACTAATCACATCCCTTATAAGTCTCTCTTTCTAAAAATTGATACCAACAAGGTAAATACCATTTTAATATCATTAAACCATACGTTACTGCTCCCACTCCCAAAAATGCAATTAACCCATTTCAATAAGGAAATAAAGTATCACACTTTTTATTTCCATTTTCACTCACCAGCCATCAAACAAATCAATGGTTTATAACGTTTTCCAATTAAATTTCAATGACTTCCTTAATTTTTGCATCTATATATTCATCCCTCCCAAAAACATGTATTGCTTCTTGTAGGATCCGCGTAAAAAACTTTTCCCTTCGACCGCGAACGACCAAAGAGAAACAATTTCTCGTATTCCTAACTGGGGGATGGAATCGTCTAATGTATTTATGGAGTCGCAACCTGATTAATCTGGGAATCAGGACCCGATTTTAGAAAATAGTTTTATTTTAGCAGAAAACTTGACGATCTTCCGACTAGTCTGGTCTGGGTAGGGAGATTCTTGGGAAGGGAATCCTGGTACGGGTTGGAAAGGTGTTAGGCACCTGACAACCGCCCGATCGTGAGATCGGCCTCTACTTCACGACTAAGGGTATTTAGATAGAATTTCATGATTAAAAATTATGAAATTACACTAAGAAAGAGTGTGTACAAGAAAAAGTAAGTTTAAGCCCCTCTAGTATATGTTTCATGCAATTGAGGTTTTGGGGCAAAAAGTAAAAAGCACTCTGACACGTAAATTTAAATCTACGCGTCGCATGATTGCAAACAGACTTTCGTCTATTCACAAACAAGCAATATTGGTCGTGAACTTCTTTCCACGGCCAATTGAGAAGATAAGGGGATTCGTCATGGCTATGCAAACCTGGAAGCACATCGGACTAGTCCTGCAAAGAAATGTAAATGGACTTTGTGCCATTCACACATAAGGTGGAATACGCATGACCATGAGTTATATATGAGAATACCGGGGCCCATATACGTGCTCAAAATACGTGTGGCTAAATTGAGAAGCCGCACATACGCACTTATGATATACGAGTATTTTATTTTAAAAATCGATGACACGCACAAATTAGTTATGATCGTGACCCAACTGGGATTTCCTCGAAGACACATGTAAACTGGGATACACATGGCAATGATATGTTCTTTCTTTTGAAAAAATGAATGACATATCTTAGGGAAGATCTAGAAGTCCTAACTAGAATTTCTAATCCCTAGCGTTAAACATGATCCAAATTTCAAATGCATATTTTTACACACATTGACGTGCTTTATGGAAGATCTAGAGTCCTAACTAGGAATTCTAATCCCTAGCGTTAAGCATGATTCAAATTCTAATGCAGATGCCTTGGTTAAGTAATATGCTTTAGGGAAGATTTAGAGTCCTAACTAGGATTTCAATCCCTAGCGTTAAGCATAATCCTTATGTGACATGCTTTAGGAAGGATCTAGAGTCCTAACTAGGATTTCTAATTCCTAGCATTAAGCATGATCCAAAATCTAATGCAAAATGATTTGATTAGTAGAAAATATTGTTTCTCTTTTTGTTTTTAAAATCTTGATTATTGCAAAGGTGGGATTAGTCTAAGAATTAATCCAACTAATCGAGTGTGCAAGACCATCGACGTGGTGTATGCACGCATGCTACACTTAGGAGTGCCAGTCCATGGTGGTCACCTTTCGACGAGTTTACGTAAATTCCTAGCCTAATCCCAAAATTAACATACCACCCTAATTTTTAATGCATTTCTTAAACTAAGGGGCCTAACTTAGATTAACTAATCTAAGAGAGAGAAATCTAGTTTAATTTTATTTGATTGGTTAGGATTTTGAATTAGGGTTTTAGGCATATCCGAGCCCAAAAGAGAAAGGTGGGCCTAAGCCAAGATGTGTTTTCGCTAGGCCCACACAAGAAAATAGTTTTATGAAGCCCGATTCCAAGACGTAAGTTTAAAACTCATGAAACAAGCCCAACACTCAACAAAAATGTAGAGTGGACTTGCTTGAAGATGGGTTTACCAAGCCCATAAAGCTTATTTGAAATTTTATTCTTATTATTGGTTGATTTCTAAGGCACACCATCAAAAGTAACAAGTTTCTAATGTAAACCCTAGAGTTTCACCTAAAACCAAGGTTGATATACTTCAATTTAAACCAACAAAACAAAGTATTAATGTGAAATTAGCAAAATAAGCATTTCTACACATCAAACATTCACTTAGGCATTTCATCGAACACATTTAAGGTGTATGTTCAAACTATCATTACTTCTTCATTTCACAACCTTTTTGAGTCATTCTTGAGCCATTTTGTATATTTGTTCACGATCTACAAGACTACATTTTTACATTTTTCATTTCATACTTTTATGAAAAGATTCCAGCACGTTTTTGGCCTCTTTTTATGGTGTAGTGGCTTTAAAATCAACCCCAGACACCCAAATGCTAGATAACATCGTTAAATAGTTGATATTCTTACTAAACATTAATTTCATGTGAAACAGGGCATCATTTCATGATGAAATATTATTTAAGAGGCTAAACAAACCACTTTTTATTTCATGATGTATGAACATTACCTAAACTAACACTTATCCAAAAATAATACTCAAAGATTCATATATGTTGAAAAACAATGATAAAGATCATTTGCAATGTTGTATTTATTCTAGAAAAAGTAATTACCTAGTACATCAAAACAAAACAATAAGATGAGATGCATGAAATGACAACATTTATTCACTTTCTTTTCCTAAACCACATCATACAACACTTAAAAAGGCATCTATACAACAAGTAAAAGGGGGTGATTATCACCTATCTATTTTGCTTAAGATCCACCAATGAGAGAGTGAAGAAAACCCCTTTGATCAAACCTCCATCAAGCCATGATTTTTGTTGATGATAAATAAAAGAGAGTTTTCTCTTGAAAAGTGAAGTGGTTTACTACTAACTCTCTCTCTCTCTCTCTCTCTAAACCAAACTCAAAATGGAAAGAAAGCTCAATTAATTTGAGTTCTTCCCATCATGAGTGAGATTTGATGATGTTGGAACAAGATTAGTAGGATTAGGTGAGGTGTGTGGTGTAGATAGTGATGGATTAAGGGTAAAGATGAAGTGTAAGGCCAAGATTTAATGAAAATAGATTTATTATCACCTAATCTCTACCACGTAAATGAAAATAAATTTTCACTCAAAATAGACAAACACTCACCAACATTCTTACACGAGATCTACTTCTCTCCTTTTTTACTTGAATCTTATTCAAGTTCAAACTCAAAGCTAGCTATTGAATGCATCTAATCTAATCTATTGAATGCTCCTCCTACGAAAACTATTCAATGTTCTCCCTTGAGATGTATTGAATGCTCTCTTACTTGAGATCTATTCAATACCTCCTTACTTGAGAACTATTGAATGCCTCCTTACTTGCTAGAGATCTCCTTTATTTATCGAAAAATATTAGGGTTGGTGGGGTGTAAACAAGATTAGGGTTAAGGGGTGAGAGTCGATGAGAGAGATCCAAAAAAAAATTGGGTCGAAAAAGGGTAGAAATTGAGCCCTTGGAATATTCCCCTTAGAAAAGTGGTTTTAAACCCGTTCTAACTCCGATTTTGGTTCCGATTTCAATTCTAAACTCAAATTGAGTCCAAATTCAGTCCAATTTTGAAATTTTTTGATCTTGAACATCAATTAAGGACCAATTATGTTTTAATTAAGCCCGGAGAATCCTAATGTGGTCAAATTAAGGGCAAATTGAAGACAATTTTAGGGATTTTCACTAAATCTTTCAATTAGGCTGAATTTTGAGCCAAATTGAACTCAATGAAGTTGAATTGAGTTGATGGGGGACTTAATTGAGTTGAGTCAAGGGTCAAAGAACCCTGATGTGGTCCAATTAAAGTCAATCTAAGTCCGAATTTTGGGAGTTTTCACCCGATTCATTCAATTAGGCCCGATTTGAGCTAAATTGGGCAAAATTGAGCTAGGGTAATACCAAATTGAGTTAGTGCAATGATTGATTAGGTTGAATTAGAGACTGTTGAGGCTCGATATCGCAGTTCACACCGAATTTTGGATGTTTAGAGTTCGGGGGCGAAAATTGGTGTCTACATTTTCCATGGACCTATGAAAACAATCATTTAATACTGAAAAATGAAACCGAAGTAGTCGACTTGCTTGATCATCGTTTGCAGCGATCCCTAGCTATCTCTCTCCCTCCATTCTTCATTCTTTATTTATGTTTATTTTTTCTTACTTTGGAATTATTTTCTTCTTCTTTTGAATTGTTTCTTGATTCTTTTATCTTTTTTCTTTTCTAATGTATGTAGGAGACATGAGTAGGATCCGATGCACAAGAGTTCCCTCCACCAGATCTATTAAAAATGTCGTCCTCACTTGCAAATTGCAGTACCCTCTCCTTTATTTATGTACCTGTTGAACATTATAATGTTTCTCCCTCTATCTTCTCTGTAAATTTTTTTTTTCATTCTGTAAGAATGGGTTGCACAATATTTCTGAAATTTGGCCTTTTTTTTGGTAATGCTGGAGTTATAGTAGTTGAAATACATGTCTTACTTAGATTTTCATATATCTGTAGTAGTGGTTACTATATTCAAGTTAAAGACCACAGTTTTAAGTGAAAATGAGGTTTAAAGTTACAGTATAGAGCACAGGTTTACCTAAAATAGTGTAATACCCTGAAATTTTAGAATCTCTATGTATGCCTATTTGGTATAGTGATTTAAAATAAAATAAAATTTATCACATGCATTGTAAATTGCATTAAAATATGTAGTATACTTTACTAGAGTTTTTCTAAAAAAAAAATGTTTAATTAATTAAATAATAAAATAATATTTTATTATTTAAGACATATGGGCTACTGCTACAGTAGCCGATGGCTCAACTATAGCAGCACTTAAAAAAATAATAATAAAATATTTGATTAAAAAATATTTTTTAAAGGAATAATAATAAAAAAATAGAATGAAAATTCTATAAATAGCCCTTAAACCTCTCATTTACTTCACACTTTCTCTACCTTCCTCTCTCTCAATTATACTTACTCACTCTCTCTCTCTAACATATTTTCTTATATCTCCCATAGTTTCTATATTATATGGAGGTTATACCCATAAATACAATAAGCATGCAACAATATGTTGTATCAACAAGGTGATAGGAAATTTAATGATCTACACCATTAAATTGGAGATAGTGAATAAGGTAGGTGAGATCCCTACTATAAACAAAACCTTATTTTATGCTTTTGTTATTAAATGCATATGAAATGTATTTATCTTGCATGGTTACATTTATTTATTTAATGCAAGGGTTGATGTTTTATTCATACAAAAATGAATTAATGGAAGTTTATTAATAACTTGTTATCTAGATTAAAAACAAATCTAGATGGTATCAGTAATGGGAGACCCCCATAACACCTGCAGGTACCGGTTAGTTTCGACTTGAGGAGACGGTGGAAACCGATGTAATGGACCTAAAATAATTAATAATGGCTAATTATTGAAAGATTTAAAAAGAAATATCTCTTTTTGATGCATTAATATGGTGATTTTTGCATGTTTCAAATCTAGTATTTTTGGATAGTTTGCACCTACTGAGTTTTACTCACCCCTAAATTCCCCCCAGAGGTTACGTTGAGGGTGAAGGATTCAATGATGTACAGATTAAGAAGCAGATATCTTGTGTTATCAAATTTGTATAAATATAGCTGATGAATTAAACTATTATTCTATCACTTGGGATAAAGGTTATTTGTTTAAATTTTATTATTTTAATATGCATATGAACTTAGATGTTAAGTATTATTGTATAATTGATGTATTAATTTACATTTAATTTTTGTCATAAATAATTGAATTAATTAGGTTTTATACAAAATTGTATAATTCCCGTAATTCATACTGTCAGATTTACAAAACGGTGTTTTTGAACATGTTTTGATCAAAATTGAGCCGAGTCTATTTCTGACAAAATTATAGATCTCGATTTTTTCTTTTCAAAAAGGTATTATACCATTTATTTCTAATTCCTAGTTAGAGAGTAATTTCAGTTCAAAGTTACTGATTTTGTAAATATTGTTAAAACTCTGTAATTATGTTTTCTGAGTTTTTACACGTTCAAATCAGTATTTCGGATGCATATTTGAGCCCTTTATGTTCAGAATTGGCCTCGGACTATTTTTGATGAAATTGTAGATCTATGAATTTAGTTTTTAAAATAGGTTTATTTGTAAAATTTGGATTTACCGTTAAATAGATATGTCTATTTTACTCGACTGTATACAGTTGACACGAAAATTACTTTTCAACATTAAAAATGTATCTTTCTTTGACTTGGACTGATTTTGACGAGTCAATGGGTATTGACCTAAATATTGGTTGACTTGACTTGACTTTGACTTAGATAAAGACTTATGTTGACCTTGACTTAGACCTGACCTTAAGGTAACCAATGTTGACTAAAGTAGACCATTATCTAAATGTCTTTAAAATTCATTGTCTTTCAAAAGTAAAGTAAATCAGTTTTATTTATTCTTTTAAGCTACACTTCTATTACACTAATCACGCTTTGGTTTTCGGACTCGACGGATCGGGTCGGATTCAGAGTACCGAAAATCGGGGTGTGACAAATAGTGATCTAAATAGTGTCATCCAAGAAATGGTTCCATGTATTAACTTCTATATTTTATCTTTAAGTAACCATTCAATAAACAAGAATTGAAAATTTGAAGATTATATATATATATATATATATATATAATTAAAATAATTTTCAAAATTAATTAAAAATTTGTAGAAAATTATATGGAAATTAAAATATTCAAAAAATAAATAATACCGTTGGATCACCCTATCTTTGAGATAAGATTGTGAGATTACTAAAAAAAAGAACAATAATAGACTTTAAAATGAATAAAGCCACTTGATGACATAAAACTGTTTATATTTGGGCTAAACATAAACCTTGTGGGGCCTATATGAGTGCGATTCAAGAGCTCATATTTGGTTAAGATGTTATCATCACTATGTTGATCATCTTTATAAAAAAAAAAATCAGCTAATTCTAAAACTTCTAATTAACACAACCAAAAATTAATTGGAACCCTTAATAATTTATTTCTTATCGTTGATTTTCAATCAACTTCTAAACAAATTTTAGTGGTGTTAGAAGTTTTAAAATTTGCTGATTTTTTGTTAGGATGATCAACATGGTAGGAGATTTTCTCACCAAAAATCAGCCCCTAGATAGTACTCATGTGGGTCTCATAAAGTTTATGTTTAGCCCAAACATAAATACTTTTATGTTTATCTAGCACTGTCCCTTTAAAATAGGATGGATCTTTTAGAAAAAAACTATTGGATGGTAAATTTAAAAAAGATTAGAAGAACAAAATAAAGGTAAAACATTAAGGACCAACCAAAAAAAATAGTCAAAAAATAGAAAGCATTCATCTTGGTAATTTATTAAAAATTATTTTTAATATCAAATAATCTTTTAAGAAAAGTATCCATGCAAAACACGAGTTTTAGATCAAATTTAATAAAATGATCAGTTGGTAACCTAGAACCATCAAACCAAGTGTTGTTGACCGTACATACCTGACAAGCCATTTTGCATTGTCAGCTATATAGAACCGATAATACAAATTTACTGATAATCATGGAAAAAGTATAAATATAAAATCAAATTAATGTAAACAAATTATAAAAATAATACACAAATTAATTACTAATTTTATTTTCTTTGCAGGAAAATAATTCACCAATGACTTACACAATATCAATTGCAAATGAAGCAGAAAAGGATCTAGAAACACGAAAAAAACTAAATATTTTTGGAACATAAAGAAAAATGAAAAATGAAATAATTTACAAAAATTTCAACTTATGTACAGACTTCGTTAGTTGTTTTACTTATTAGCATGTTGCTTTAATTATTAGTAATTAAATTCATGATAACCGCCTTCCAAGTTGCATACTTGACTTTGGTTTTCTTTTTTTGATTGATTTTTCATATTTTTCATTACAAGGTATATCTGAAAAACAATGTTCAGATAAAATTTAATAATTCAACTACATTTACATATTATTTAAAAAAAAATAAAGAAGCTATACAAATATGCTCTAATAATTATAAATAAAAATTAATTTTTAAAATATATAAAAAAGTAGAAATTCTTTTCAAAAAAATGACCCATGCTTAGTACGGGCTATAAAACTAGTAATATACTGTAGGAGAAGTATCTCTCTGTCACGTGTCTCTTTCTCAAGTATTTGTTGGAAAAAATAGGGTCTAGATTAAAATTATACAACGGAAACGAATAACTATTTTCCCTTTACAGAATCAGATGAGGATGAATGGATTAAAACAATAACATGAAGATCAGATACATACCATTAAAATACTTGCATGTAATCCTAGATCTTCCTCCCACGTTCTGGATCAGTCGTCGAAAATCCGAAAGGATACAACCACTATATTTCGGACATAACTCTCTACTGATTGATCCGATTCACCTATGTGATATATAATTTTTATATAAAATTTAATTTTTTACAACTTTGGGTGAAATAGAGAATCTTCAATTCTACTCCAAAGTGCCTCAAAAATCGATTTTAAATTTCGACAGGAATGTACTGCGAATTTTGGGTTTCTAAAACCATAAAGGTTATAACTTGAATTTTAAATCTGGGAGAGAGTTTTAGACACACAAGTTAGGGTGGACTATCTTATAAACCCTATCTCTATCTATAGAGAAAGACCTTCTTCTCATCTCTTTAGCTCCAAGTTAGGTTCATATGGACCCCACTTACTTAAGCTTTTGATTTATTACTTTGAGGTCCCTATATCCTATATAGTTTTCAAATAATAAATCTAATTGCAGTTAAGTCCACTAAATAACTGCAACTGAATACTCTCAAGTAAATGAATATTATTCAGAAGCCCTTCACTCACTAATACCCACAAATAGTCCCTCAACTTAACTGATATTTGCTATATACACCAAGGTAACATTAACTATTAATGTCAGCACATTTTGGGTAATTACATCTTAGTCCTAGCCTGCCATATCAGACCGTTATAATTATTCTAATAATCCAATAAATATTTTATAGGATCACTGCGTAGTCTTGAATAATTAATACTCTTGATTAGGTTCTCAAGAGAATATCATTTCGGTGTGGATTCCTTATTGACACAAAGTAATCCCACTAAGTGACTTCGACCACCCAACCTACCTAGAATATTGGATCACGTTTGCGTTGTCTGACCTCACTGTTTAGTAGATCAAAGTGAGTAGAAACCAAATTGTAGGGTATACTCTGCTATCAGGATTTAGGACATTTGCAATCAGCAAGTTTTTCAGAATCTTTTTATGTGCTGACAATAACATAAAAAGTATTATGTCTGTCCTGTTCAGTATATTTCAAATACACCAATACACTGACTTAGAGTCGCCACTCCGGTGATGGAGACACATCACCCTATAATATAAAAGTCTAATATGTTATAGTCTTATCAGATGAATTATTCAGATGAATTGTTCAGATTCATTACTGACTATGAACAATACAAGAATGTGAGGAACCAGTAAATTATATCACTTCATGTATGAATACTTCATACAAATAATTTACTTACAACATCATCTTATAAACAACACTTAATCCATCATATGAATAAAGTAATAATATAATATTATACTCATTAATAAAGATAATTTATCAATGTTGTCAATTTAAATTGTTTTAGGGCATAAACCCCAACAGTATTCTCCTTAAATTATGTCACATGTCACTTTCTCTTAAACAACTAATTTTTCTCACATTCCACCTATTTATCTTTTTCTTTTTTATCAATCAAATCTTCATCAAATTTGTCTAAGACTCATTTAGTAAATG
Organism: Macleaya cordata; assembly: GCA_002174775.1. Classification (NCBI taxonomy): domain Eukaryota; kingdom Viridiplantae; phylum Streptophyta; class Magnoliopsida; order Ranunculales; family Papaveraceae; genus Macleaya; species Macleaya cordata. The sequence continues at coordinate 18,573 of MVGT01002780.1, forward strand.
AGATGGGAATGAGATCATAATTTAGTGCTAATACAATTTTCAATCACTTGGATGATAGGGTTGTAAGTTTTACAATAGGTTAATATTTGGTGAGGATGATCCACGAAGAGAATACCTTCATTGAAAATGAGCCCTTTGTTCAGTTTTATGTTGGCCCTGCAGGTTAGGGTACTCCTAAATCACGGGACCAAGGGTTATTCAACCCCTTCTTGCCCTCAAATCTTAAAGCTTATCATACAATTTGATTTTTTTAGGAGACTATTGTCTAGGTTACAATGTTCGGCGTAGATACACGCAAAGGGCGTATGAGAAGCGCAGATAGACCGTAAAAAATATCGTCACCAATGAATGCAGGAAAGGTGTGTAACACCCCGATTTGAAACCCATCAAATAAAAGAAATTTGGATCTTTTGTAAAGAAAAACTATCTATACAAGTTATAAGTATTGACTCGTCTCGACCCGATAGATTTTTCTAAGACTCGTTTAGTAAATGGGACGGGAATGGGATCATAATTTAGTGCTAATACAATTTTCAATCACTTGGATGATAGGATTGTAAGTTTTACAGTAGGTTAATATTTGGTGAGGATGATCCACGAAGAGAATACCCTCATTGAGAATGAGCCATTTGTTCATTTTCATGTTGGCCTTGCAGGCTAGTGTACTCCTAGGTCGCGGGACCGAGGGTTATTCAATCCCTTCTCGCCCTCAAATTTTAAAGCTTATTATACAATTTAATTTTTTTTAAGGGGACTATTGCCTAAGTTACAATTTTAGGCGTACATATACACAAAGGGTGTATGAGAAACGCAGATAAACTGCAAAAAATATCGTCACCAACGAACGCAAGAAAGGCGTGTAACACTTTGATTTTCGGATCCCGGACCAGCCCAAAATTGAGATCTTAAACGCCACGTGTTAGATCACTATTGAGAGAGGCCAAGTTTTTTTTTTTTTTTTTTAACAAAAAAACAATAGATGTGGCTACTCGAGACTAGAAACACTTAAACTATCTATATAATTAAGGAGGACGGGGTGGTGTAAGGGGGACAAAAAACGGTCGGGATTTAATCAACTGTAAACAGGTTTGAATCGATCCGACGACTACGACTTATTCAACCCATTAACTTTTGTAAATGACCAAAATTACCTTATATTCTTTAACAAAATACCGGATGTGTCTCGTGGCCATAGTTATTTATTTACACTTGACGGTGGAGTCGCGTGGAGTGGATCCAAGGGCACGTGTAGGTGCGCACAAAGCGCGCATGGGGCCAACGCGCGTAGCGCGTTTGGACATCCAAACTACATGCGTGAAATGCATGTAGGGAAGATGGACAACAATTTTACAAATCACACGCGCATAGCGCATGTGAGTAGGAAAATGTGGTATTGAGCCGTGCCGGAGGCACGACGATATACCTAGTTTAAAACAAAAGGAGAAAATGGCAGTTTGGAACACAAGTATTTATTTGAAAAAAGATAGTTTATTTTGTGCACCCACAATACATGAGGGTGCACATCACTGCCATCATCCATCCATTTATTGCTATGCAGTCAACTCCACTTATCTTTGACTGCAAAATAATAAAGGGTTGGATAGTTATTGATGATGTGCACCCTCATGTAAAGTGGGTGCACAAAATAGCACTCGTTTGTGAGAGGAGTCAACAAAAGAGCTGGCCACCTCATCTCTTATTAGACACCCATCTACCGTGTCCAATCTAAAGACGAAATAGCTCTCCTATCTACCTCTCCTTACAACTCTTCAATCTCCCCCTGAAAAACCTACTCTCTCTCTCTCTCTCTCTCTCTCTCTCGCCTTCCTGTCGCGCGCAGCACCACAAATCCACTAACGCGGTCATTGCACCACCAGCACGCGGACGGCGGACCAGGTGCCTAGAATGCTCTCTCTCAATTTAGGGTTTAGAATCTTTAGTTTAGGTGAAATAATTTAGGGTTTTTATCGATTTTTGGTTAGAATCTTTAGTTTAGGGGTTTTAACGAAAATTATTTTGTGTTCTGATCGAATTTAGTTAGTCTTTAGTTTAGGGGTTTTAACTAAAAGAGTTAGGGTTTAGAATCACGTTTAACTAAGGCAATTTTATTTTTTTTCCGAACGTTTCGATCAATTTTGGGTTTAGAATAGCCATGGTTGCCTTCTCTCCTCTTCTTTAGTCAACAACAAGGTTGTTTGTTAATTTATTTTTTGTCGTATGGAATTATGGATACATATTGGCTGGTTATCCATGAAATTTAGGTCATTCGTAATATTTTATTGAAAACATGGAATCAGGAGACAGGAAATAAGATCTTATCCTGTAATGTTGATGATCAGGAAGTAATAAGTTAATTGAATCCTTGGTAGGTTCTTGTTGTGCGTGCTAAATATATAAAGGAAAGAAACTGTATCATCATAGGAAAATGCTAAACTTACTGCATTTTTCTACTGCATTTGCTACTGCCTAGTCATCCCATGGTGGAGTGTTATTCTCACACCCCTCGTGATTTGAGTCATTCTCAAATTGATATTGCTGCCCTCCTAAATGGCCTAGGCAGTAGGAAAGGCAGTAAGTGTAGCATCACCGATCATCATATCATGTAAGAAAGGGTTAGTTTTTCACTGTTCTTATTAAACAAAGTGGTTAGGTTTTCACTTTGAATACAGATAGTTCTAAAGTACTATAATGTAGGACAGTTATTGATAGATTTCTACTTTATCTGCATTTCACCGTATTTGTTTATTTTTTTTTTTTTTACTTTATTGACCTTGCTCCTTTTTATACTTTTATTGTTTTTGAGCGAGGTTGATTAAATTCCCCTCTTTATTGTAGGGAAACTGATAATATTGAGCTTGATGTTGCTGTTAGCACGGCTATTTCGACTTCGAAAATAATGGTATATTTCTTATGCAAGGATTGCTCTTGTTGCAGACATCTATCTATAGTGTACAAATATTTTTCTAAGGGTGTTACTCCAAGGGCATAATTCTTATCAAGTCCGCATCTAGCATCTATAGTGAGTTCCTTTAACCCCTTCTAATTAAAAAAGTTAGGATTTTAATCAATTTTGAGTTAGAATCTTTGGTTTA
>MVGT01002775.1:0-10246 GCA_002174775.1 Macleaya cordata
CAAACCTTCACCTACTCTTTCGTTCTTCTTAATCGCTTCCTGAATATGAACATCCTCTTCAATGGACAGTACTACCGCTTGTTTACCATGTGGGCCAGGTACAATGACTTCCTGCACCTTCATATGTTCATCAATGTTTATGATTTCAGTTTCTTGAACCATCTTCTTCTTCTTCCTTTTCATGAAGCAACAAAGAGCTACTGAGAGGAATGCTAGGAAGAAGAGACCACCCAAGGAGACAAACACAATTATAATGGTGGTATGGTTTGATGGTGCAGGTGACGGTGGAACGATATGAGGAGGTGGTGGAGCAACAGGACGAGGCGGTGGTTTTAGAATTGGAGATGGAGGTGGAATTGAATGTCGGGATGGTGGTGGTGCTGACAGCGCTGGAGTTGTTGGCTTTGGTGGTGGTGTTGACACTACTTGAGTTGGTGGTTTTGGTGGTGGTGTAACCTTTGGAGGGAAGGGAATAATATAATGAGGAGGTGGTGGAGATAAGTATGGGAAGCCATAGAAGTTTTTGGTTGAAGACATTATGTTTGTTCAAAGTTGAAGAATTTGAGGTGAAAAGGAGTTTCTGATTTATGTTTTTCAGGGAAGGAGAAGGAGAAGATGGTGTTTGTATTATGTGTGGAGTTGCCTATTTGTAGTAAGTACTGAGAAGGAAATGAGGACTGCTTTTTTTTTTTGAAAAAAAAAACTTGCAAGTTATTAATTTCTTGACTCTTATGCTAAGATTTTGAAGGGTTGTCATTGTTTGCATTCAAATACACTCCTCAAGCTTAAGCCTTAAGATGAGAAAATGTGATGAGGAAGATGGATTTAATGCATGCCCTTTGATTAGTTCAGTTTACATGCAGAGAATACCTTCTTTTCTATTGGAAAAATGATAGAATCCATGACAGTCAAATGTTACGGTATCAACTTCTTCAGGCTTTGACCATTAGATTTTCTTGAAGATTTGTCTGATGTGAATCTCAAGAAACTCTGTATGGTTTTTGGGGACCATTATCAGCGTTAACCCATGTACAGTAACCCAGAGAGTCGGCCAAATGCAGATATTGGTTCACTCGTTTGTATAAAAACCTTAACGCGCCATGTCTTACCGCATCTAGATTTTCAGTAAAGTTGAAAATTAGATAATAACTGATGCAATAGCTCTTTAAAAACAATGATATAAGCTCTTCTATGGATTCTATCTATGTGAGGTTACAATCTAGGCCCGAGAAGGGTAGATCCTACAAATGGTATACATTTTACTGGAGCTGTAAAACGTGAACAATATTATTTGCACGCATGATGTAGAAAGTCTTCATGGGGCACAATATTATTTGTATGCATTGATGCTTTTGCACCAGGATAGAATGTCTGACAAGAGACTACAATCTCATGAGATGAGAAGCTATGCTCGTCCTTGCTATGTGCCACCTGTTTTAATGTGTTTGGTAAATATCATCTCTAATTCTTTCATTTTTATGTTTTCAGTTCTGCATCCTTTCCAGCATTTCTTTCATGAGCACAAGTTTCTTTTGAATTTTTATCCGTTAATGAATACATATTAGTCTTACTGGATTGTTTTGGACCTTTAGTTGATTCTATGTTTTTGTCCTGTATTTTCAGATCATATTGTCAAAAAGTCTTCTTGCTCTCGAGAACAATAGATACAGTTCTGGAGTAATTGTCTTGTGCCCCTGTAAGTAATAAGTCTTGCAATTGTTGTTAAAATAGCCAATCGAGTTCTGATTTTGGTGTAGGTCCTCCAACTGGTGGGCCAAAGATACATTCGTTGATGGACGTATCTTCTTCTCAAGGTTGTGGCTATGGAATGTTTCGATACCACTGTAGGTCGTTTAATCTTTATGAACTTTTATTTTTTTAAACATCCAGTTTTCACCATTGATTGGTTAAAAAAGACGCTAATATTTCCCCATCAGCATCTATATATTCTGTACTTACCATGGTAGTCAACCTATATAGGACATCCAAGAGGTGATATGATGATCTGCATTCGTGAGACAATCTATCATGTGCATAATATACGGTGACCCGCAAATAACCTGTTTTTCTCCATATGCTTCATTTCTTTGCCCGTTTTGGGTTTAAAGGAAAAATTATCATAAACACAATGATCGTCCTTATTCATCAAGTATTTTCAGTGAAAGAAAAAGACAATAAATCACACAAATGTTTCTTCGACGATAAAGTGTTGACCATGGAAGTTTATAACCTGTAATCAGGTTTTATTGTCAAGAATCTGATGATTGGAACCTGAAGAGGATGCTCCGACTTCAAGATCACAAGACACTTTCTGCAGATTTTTTACCATGCAGACCTTCATTACTCTCCACAGACTTGGTATTCAAACCTTCACCAACTCTTTCGTTCTTCTTGATTGCTTCCTGAATATGAACATCCTCTTCAATGGACAGTAGTACAGCTTGTTTTCCATGTGGGCCAGGTACAATGGCTTCCTGAAACTTCATATGTTCATCAATGTTTATGATTTCAGTTTCTTGAACCATCTTCTTCTTCCTTTTCATGAAGCAACAAAGAGCTACTGAGAGGAATGCTAGGAATAAGAGACCACCCAAGGAGACAAACACAATTATAATGGTAGTATGGTTTGATGGTGCAGGTGATGGTGGAACGATATGAGGCGGTGGAGCAACAGGACGAGGCGGTGGTTTTACAATGGGAGATGAAGGTGGAATTGAATGACGGGGTGGTGGTGGTGCTGACACTGCAGAAGTTAGTGGCTTTGGTGGTGGTGCTGACACCGCCGGAGTTGGTGGCTTTGGTGGTGGTGCTGTAACCTTTGGAGGCAATGGAAAATAATGAGGTGGTGGAGAAAAGTATGGGAAGCCATAAAAGTTTTGGTTGGAAGACATGAGGACTGAGGAGGTGTTTGAAGTTGAAGAATTTGAGGTAAAGAGGAGTTGAAGAAGGAGAAGATGGTGTTTGTATTGTGTGGATGTGCCTATTTGTAGTAAGTACTGAGAAGGAAATGAGGACTGCTTTTTTTTTTTTTAAAAAGCTTGCAAGTTTTTAATTTCTTGACTCTTATGCTAAGATTTTGAAGGGTTGTCATTGTTTGCATTCAAATACACTCCTCAAGCTTAAGCCTTAAGATGAGGAAATGTGATGAGGAAGATGGATTTAATGCATGCCCTTTGATTAGTTCAGTTTACATGCAGATAATACCTAATTTTATTAGAAAATGATAGTATCCATGGCAGTCATATTTTACTGTACCGTCTGCTCCATGCTTTGACCATTAATTTTTTTTGAAGATTTATGCAATGTGAATCTTGTGAAACCCTGTATGACTTTTGGGGACCATCATCAGCGTAGACCCATGTATGGTGGCCCAGGGAGTCGGCCAAATGAAGATACTAATTCGCTCATTTGTATAAAAAGTAAAAACCTTAACACACCATGTCTTACCGCATCTAGATTTTCAGTGAGGCTGAAAATTAGATAATACCTGATGCAATTGGTTATAAAAAAAAAATGATGTAAGCTCTTCTGTGGATTCTATCTATGTGAGGTTACAATCTAGACCCGAAAAGGATAGAACCTACAAATGGTATACGTTGTACTGGAGCAGTAAAACGTGAACAATATTATTTGCACGCATGACGTAGAAAGTCTTCATGGGGCACAGTTTCTGGGTTTACCAGCACAGCTATTAGAACGTAAGATTTGAAGCTGGAACAATATTATTTGCACTCATTGATGCTTTTGCACCAGGATAGAATGTCTGACAAGAGACTACAATCTCGCAAGATGAGAAGCTAGGCTCGTCCTTGCTATGTGCCGCCTGTTTTAATGTGTTTGGTAAATATCTTCTCTAATCCTTTCTTTTTATGTTTTCAGTTCTGCATCCTTTCCATCATTTATTTCATGAGCGTAAGTTTTTCTTTTGAATTTTTATCCGTTAATGAATACATATTTAATAGTCTTACTAGTTTGTTTTGGTTAATTTTATGTTTTTGTCCTCTATATTCAGATCATATTGTCAAAAAGTCTTCTTGCTCTCAAGGACAATAGATACAGTTTTGGACGTTGTAAATTGTCTTGTTCCCCTGTAAGTAATAACTCTTGCAATTGTTGCTTACAACTTCATATTCATATGTAATAGTTTTCCTTAACGAAGATTTAGCCAGTGATTTGCTTTATTTATGTGAAGAATAATTTGAAAGTTGCACTCGGTTGTGTTACCTAATGATTGAGTCCTCAAAAATGTTACAAAGGTATCAAGCGTTATTTAATTTTGGTTCTACGAGTGGTTCCTACTATCTTTTCTATTAAGTTTGTGGGCATCCAACTCAAAATCAATTGGCAATGAATGGAGTGGCCCAGAATGGGTCGCAAGGCTTTCAATTCCCATGTGGGACTATTCTCAACAGACCCCCTCAAGTGGGGCGTTCTTTTGAGCCTAATACGTGGAATTCTTTTTGGGTTACGTGGTCCTGCTCTAATTCCATATTAAGTTTGTGGCATCCAACTCAAAACTAATTGGCAATGACTAGAGTGGCCCAACATATATTGGGTTTGCTAGGCTTTTATATCTCATGCGGGACTATTCTCAACAATTTCTTAATAAAATGTTAGTGGGAGAGTTCATGAATATGTTACTCTAGTGAGTCCCAGTTTCAGAGCTTATCACTGCAAACTTCTGTTGTTTATGACTTTAGAAGTTTTATGGTTCTGTTCACGTAAGCAATTTTACCTACAATGAAATCATTATTTAGGAGGACACTGCTGCCCCGGAAACTGTGTGGATTATCATGTCGTTTTCTCCTTAGAATCATCCTGATGTGCTCTCTAATATGGTCAATGATGATCTTGGAGATTTTATATGTTAAGATTATGAAGGTTTTATTGGAAAATTAGGTAAAGCTCTGCCGAATTCCATTTCTTATATTTTCCAGCATGCTTGTGGGACCAATTGACCACATGGAGATGAGTTTGAATGAAGTGCTGGTTTTTGGTGACAATGATCTCCAACATTACTTCCATCATCAACTCATAAAAAAGAAACCGTGAAATAGATGATTAAAAATTTTATAACTTTTTTCATGGAAACTAGAAATGTTAGTCCTTTGTATCCTCTGCATGTTGGTCCCACGTGCCGGTGACAAACAATTAATGCGTCAGACTATTGGTTGTTGCTAAACTTTTTCTCTTCTATCGTTCTGTTTACTGGTTATATGATCCTAATTATTCATCATTCATAACTGCATTCTTTTCATTATATATCTCCATTGAATCTTGTTTTCATAGATTGAAAGTGATTATAAGAGTCCCGATCTTATCGGGAGCCTGGATCTAAACTAACTCATTCAGAAACATTAAGGCCATGCTTGCACAATCTGCTTAGTCAAGTTACCGTCGATAAATGGGATCTTTAGTTAGTTAGCTCCAAGTGGCCTTGATAGGTGGAGTTGGATTTACAAACCAACTCCCTAGATAATAGGATCCTGAGTCAGATTTATGGACACTCTGACACTATAGTAAGAAATTTGTAGGAATATTTTATCTGAGAGTAGTAAACCTGGTTTTTATGATGCTTAACTAATGCACTGGGGGTAGGTAGTAGGGTTAAAGAAATTGAAAGACTTCTTCTCTATCAACCATCTTTACATCCTCATCCCTTAAATTTCCCCATGAGTCACCCTTTAATGGACCTCCACACTCGCGGAAAATCAATTTCATTGAAGATCTTCTGCTGTTTAATCCAAACAGCAAAGAAGATTTCTCAAATCTAATGGCTAGAAATGAACCATAAAGAAAGCTGAAATTCAATGGATTGAAATAGCCAATCAAGCTCTGATTTTTGTGTAGGTCCTCCAAGAGGTGGGCCAAAGATTCAATGGTTGGTGGATGTAAAATGATTTTTCGAATGTCGTCTTCTCAAGGATGTGGATATGGAATGTTTCGATACCAGTGTAGGTTGTTTAATCTTTATGATTTTTTAAATTTTAAAACTTCCAGTTGTCACCAATTGATTCTGTACTTACTATGATAGTCAACCTATACAGCAAATCCAAGAGGTGATATGGATGGTCTGGAAAATTGGTGACTCAATCTATCATGTGCATAATATATGTTGACCAGTGAACAACTTATCTTTCTTCATAAACTTCATTTCTTTTCCCGTTTTGGGTTTAAAGAAAAAAATATCATAAACACAATGATGGTCTCTAGTCGATCCAGTTATTTTCAGTGAAAGAAAAAAAAAAACAAGAAATCACACAAATGTTTCTTTGACGATGAAGTGTTAACCATGCAAGTTTATAACCTGTAGTCAGAGCTTATTGTCAAGAAGCTGATGATTGTAACCCAAAGTGGATGGTCCGACGTCAAGATTATGAGAAGCACTTTCTGCAGATTTAGTACCATGCAGACCTTCATTACTCTCCACAGACTTGGTATGCAAACCTTCGCCAACTCTTTCGTTCTTCTTGATCGCTTCCTCAATATGAACATCCTCTTCAATGGACAGTACTACAGCTTGTGCACCATGTGGGCCAGGTACAATGGTTTCCTGCACCTTCATATGTTCATCAATGTTTATGATTTCAGCTTTTTGAACCATCTTCTTCTTCTTCTTCATGAAGCAACGAAGTGTTTGCATTCAAATACACTCCTCAAGCTTAAGCCTTAAGATGAGAAAATATGATGAGGAAGATGGATTTAATGCATGCCCTTTGATTAGTTCAGTTTACATGCAGAGAATACCTTCTTTTCTATTGGAAAAATGATAGAATCCATGACAGTCAAATGTTACGGTATCAACTTCTTCAAGCTTTGACCATTAGATTTTCTTGAAGATTTGTCTGATGTGAATCTCAAGAAACTCTGTATGATTTTTGGGGACCATCATCAGCGTTAACCCATGTACAGTAACCCAGAGAGTCGGCCAAATGCAGATATTGGTTCACTCGTTTGTATAAAAACCTTAACGCGCCATGTCTTACCGCATCTAGATTTTCAGTAAAGTTGAAAATTAGATAATAACTGATGCAATAGCTCTTTAAAAACAATGATATAAGCTCTTCTATGGATTCTATCTATGTGAGGTTACAATCTAGGCCCGAGAAGGGTAGATCCTACAAATGGTATACATTTTACTGGAGCTGTAAAACGTGAACAATATTATTTGCACGCATGATGTAGAAAGTCTTCATGGGGCACAATATTATTTGTATGCATTGATGCTTTTGCACCAGGATAGAATGTCTGACAAGAGACTACAATCTCATGAGATGAGAAGCTATGCTCGTCCTTGCTATGTGCCACCTGTTTTAATGTGTTTGGTAAATATCATCTCTAATTCTTTCATTTTTATGTTTTCAGTTCTGCATCCTTTCCAGCATTTCTTTCATGAGCACAAGTTTCTTTTGAATTTTTATCCGTTAATGAATACATATTAGTCTTACTGGATTGTTTTGGACCTTTAGTTGATTCTATGTTTTTGTCCTGTATTTTCAGATCATATTGTCAAAAAGTCTTCTTGCTCTCGAGAACAATAGATACAGTTCTGGAGTAATTGTCTTGTGCCCCTGTAAGTAATAAGTCTTGCAATTGTTGTTAAAATAGCCAATCGAGTTCTGATTTTGGTGTAGGTCCTCCAACTGGTGGGCCAAAGATACATTCGTTGATGGACGTATCTTCTTCTCAAGGTTGTGGCTATGGAATGTTTCGATACCACTGTAGGTCGTTTAATCTTTATGAACTTTTATTTTTTTAAACATCCAGTTTTCACCATTGATTGGTTAAAAAAGACGCTAATATTTCCCCATCAGCATCTATATATTCTGTACTTACCATGGTAGTCAACCTATATAGGACATCCAAGAGGTGATATGATGATCTGCATTCGTGAGACAATCTATCATGTGCATAATATACGGTGACCCGCAAATAACCTGTTTTTCTCCATATGCTTCATTTCTTTGCCCGTTTTGGGTTTAAAGGAAAAATTATCATAAACACAATGATCGTCCTTATTCATCAAGTATTTTCAGTGAAAGAAAAAGACAATAAATCACACAAATGTTTCTTCGACGATAAAGTGTTGACCATGGAAGTTTATAACCTGTAATCAGGTTTTATTGTCAAGAATCTGATGATTGGAACCTGAAGAGGATGCTCCGACTTCAAGATCACAAGACACTTTCTGCAGATTTTTTACCATGCAGACCTTCATTACTCTCCACAGACTTGGTATTCAAACCTTCACCAACTCTTTCGTTCTTCTTGATTGCTTCCTGAATATGAACATCCTCTTCAATGGACAGTAGTACAGCTTGTTTTCCATGTGGGCCAGGTACAATGGCTTCCTGAAACTTCATATGTTCATCAATGTTTATGATTTCAGTTTCTTGAACCATCTTCTTCTTCCTTTTCATGAAGCAACAAAGAGCTACTGAGAGGAATGCTAGGAATAAGAGACCACCCAAGGAGACAAACACAATTATAATGGTAGTATGGTTTGATGGTGCAGGTGATGGTGGAACGATATGAGGCGGTGGAGCAACAGGACGAGGCGGTGGTTTTACAATGGGAGATGAAGGTGGAATTGAATGACGGGGTGGTGGTGGTGCTGACACTGCAGAAGTTAGTGGCTTTGGTGGTGGTGCTGACACCGCCGGAGTTGGTGGCTTTGGTGGTGGTGCTGTAACCTTTGGAGGCAATGGAAAATAATGAGGTGGTGGAGAAAAGTATGGGAAGCCATAAAAGTTTTGGTTGGAAGACATGAGGACTGAGGAGGTGTTTGAAGTTGAAGAATTTGAGGTAAAGAGGAGTTGAAGAAGGAGAAGATGGTGTTTGTATTGTGTGGATGTGCCTATTTGTAGTAAGTACTGAGAAGGAAATGAGGACTGCTTTTTTTTTTTTTAAAAAGCTTGCAAGTTTTTAATTTCTTGACTCTTATGCTAAGATTTTGAAGGGTTGTCATTGTTTGCATTCAAATACACTCCTCAAGCTTAAGCCTTAAGATGAGGAAATGTGATGAGGAAGATGGATTTAATGCATGCCCTTTGATTAGTTCAGTTTACATGCAGATAATACCTAATTTTATTAGAAAATGATAGTATCCATGGCAGTCATATTTTACTGTACCGTCTGCTCCATGCTTTGACCATTAATTTTTTTTGAAGATTTATGCAATGTGAATCTTGTGAAACCCTGTATGACTTTTGGGGACCATCATCAGCGTAGACCCATGTATGGTGGCCCAGGGAGTCGGCCAAATGAAGATACTAATTCGCTCATTTGTATAAAAAGTAAAAACCTTAACACACCATGTCTTACCGCATCTAGATTTTCAGTGAGGCTGAAAATTAGATAATACCTGATGCAATTGGTTATAAAAAAAAAATGATGTAAGCTCTTCTGTGGATTCTATCTATGTGAGGTTACAATCTAGACCCGAAAAGGATAGAACCTACAAATGGTATACGTTGTACTGGAGCAGTAAAACGTGAACAATATTATTTGCACGCATGACGTAGAAAGTCTTCATGGGGCACAGTTTCTGGGTTTACCAGCACAGCTATTAGAACGTAAGATTTGAAGCTGGAACAATATTATTTGCACTCATTGATGCTTTTGCACCAGGATAGAATGTCTGACAAGAGACTACAATCTCGCAAGATGAGAAGCTAGGCTCGTCCTTGCTATGTGCCGCCTGTTTTAATGTGTTTGGTAAATATCTTCTCTAATCCTTTCTTTTTATGTTTTCAGTTCTGCATCCTTTCCATCATTTATTTCATGAGCGTAAGTTTTTCTTTTGAATTTTTATCCGTTAATGAATACATATTTAATAGTCTTACTAGTTTGTTTTGGTTAATTTTATGTTTTTGTCCTCTATATTCAGATCATATTGTCAAAAAGTCTTCTTGCTCTCAAGGACAATAGATACAGTTTTGGACGTTGTAAATTGTCTTGTTCCCCTGTAAGTAATAACTCTTGCAATTGTTGCTTACAACTTCATATTCATATGTAATAGTTTTCCTTAACGAAGATTTAGCCAGTGATTTGCTTTATTTATGTGAAGAATAATTTGAAAGTTGCACTCGGTTGTGTTACCTAATGATTGAGTCCTCAAAAATGTTACAAAGGTATCAAGCGTTATTTAATTTTGGTTCTACGAGTGGTTCCTACTATCTTTTCTATTAAGTTTGTGGGCATCCAACTCAAAATCAATTGGCAATGAATGGAGTGGCCCAGAATG
>MVGT01002775.1:10954-21712 GCA_002174775.1 Macleaya cordata
TCTTCTTCTTCTTAATGAAGCAACAAAGAGCTACTGAAAGGAATGCAAGAAAGAAAAGACCACCCAAGGAGACGAAGACAATTATAATGGTGGTATGGTTTGATGGTGCAGGTGATGGTGGTACTATATGAGGAGGCGGTGGAGCAATGGGACGCGGCGGTGGGTTTACATACGGAGATGGTGGTGGAATTGAATGATGGGGTGGTGGTGGTGCTGACACAGCTGGAGTTGGCGGCTTTGGTGGTGGTGTTGACACTGCCGGAGTTGGTGGCTTTGGTGGTGGTGTTGACACGACCGGAGTAGGTGGTTTTGGTGGTGTGACAGTTGAGGATGGAGGAGATGGTGGTGGTGTAACCTTAGGAGGGAATGGAAAATAATGAGGAGGTGGTGGAGAAAAGTATGGGAAGCCAAAAAAGTTTTGGTTGGAAGACATAATGTTATGTTTATTCAAAGTACAAGAATTGGAGGTTTTAGATTTTAAGTTCAGTAGAGGAGATGATCAAGAAGATGGTGTCTGTAAGTGTTGGTGTGTGTCTATTTGTAGCAAGTGATATACAAAGAAATGAGAATTGTTATCGTTAAGACTTGCAAGTTTATAATTTCTTGACTCTCATGCTAAGATTTTGAAGGGTTGTCATTGTTTGGATTCAAATACACTTCTCAAGCTTAAGCCTTAAGACAAGGAAATTTGATGAGGAAGATGGGTTTAATTCATCTGCCCTTTTGATTATTTCAGCCTTATGTGGAAATAATACAGTCGCTTTTTTCTTTTTTCTTTTTTTTGGAAAATGATAGCATCCATGGTAGGCAGAGAGGTTATATGGTTTCGTTTGCACCAAGTTTCATCCATTAGATTTTCTTTGGAGATATTTTACCGATGTCCCCCATTTCATAATCCTAATTCATAAACCCCCCACTTTTGTTCATAATTCATTTAGCCCCCCATTTTTGACAGTTCCGTCAAGAAGGACGTTAAGTGACTCACATGACTTCACGTGACATAGAGAAAAGACCTAAATGCCCATTATTTCAGTGAATACATGGACATGATTTTGATAAAAATGAGGGTTACAGTAACTTCTTCTTCTCTATTCCACGCCATCAACCCCATCAACCACCGCCACCACCACTCTAGAAAACACCACTATAATCACCACCACCGTTTCAAAAAATTGCCTTCACTCATACTCCCCTTAACCATGGTAGAATACCCATTTCTGCTTCTCTGAGTTTAAATTCGCAGCTGGTATTCTCTGCAATTACCACCATCGGCATTAACATTAGATCCGTCTAGTCCAAGCTGGATACACTGCCCGTGAAGAAGATCCTTGTAAATTATAGGTTATTAGACAGTTTGAATTTAGCAAATTCAAATTCAAGGCAAAAAAAAAAACTTGATTTTGGTATTGGATGTTAGAAATAGGGTTTAGATGTTCTCATTCCTCTTAATCCTTACTCAGAACATTAGAATTTGCTGAGGAACAGACCAAAGCACCACATCTTAATCAATTCAAAACATTTTATAAGTGATTGAATGGATTCATCACCGTTTAACAAGTCATAGAAAAATTCAGCCATTAATTGGACGGTCCGCTTAAACTAATCCTTCAATTTTACATGGTGGCGACCTGCATTTTGATGACTAAAAGATCGAGCAATTTTTTCACTAGAAGAATGCTTGGTTAATTGGAGATTAATTCTAAACAGGCAACATATTCATGTATGACAAGTCTTGGCGGAATTGTCTTCAAATCCATCGGTGACTGCTTGGTATGCTGGTGAAGATCCAACAGTTCCTACTGAAATTAAGGATTTATGTGAGGGTTTGTATGGGACACGAGGTGGCGGTGGGTGTATGGCGGACCCAGAAATTTCCGTTAGTGGGGGCACACATTGACGGTGAACGGGTGAAGACAAAACTCAGACGGCTTGAAGTCTTGAGTCTTATGCCTTCAAAAAAAAATGAAAAAGGAATTGGAGATGAGAGAGACGATCAACTGTTTTTCAAATGGAATCATCAGAAAACCATTATTTTGAAAAAAAAAAAAAAAACATAATTGATAGCCAACATCCCATTATTAATGTTTAAAATAAAAGGCCCACATCTTATCCTTTAAAATAAAGTGGCCAATGTCTATTACAGATTTTGAGTGGGGGCAGTTACCCCACTAGGCATTCATTGGGTCTGCCCCATTGGGCAAGTGATGAGAGATAAAGGAGGAATGAGTTTTAATTTGAATGGGAGGAGAGGGAGAAGGTTTTTGGTTCGGTGGATTTGGAGTCTAGTTTTGAAGTCCAAAAAATTACTCTCCTACTCTCTCTTTATCTCTCTAGTTCTAGCTCTATATTTTTATCTCTTTGTTTTAGAGTTTTTTTGGGGGGGATTTTTTGGTCATAAGGTACCGAAGGGTTACAGGGCAAAGACGGTTTTTGTCGCTGCCGCCGCAACGACTGCCGCCGCGGCACCGCCACAACCACCACCTCATCGCCTCCACCATCATGGCAAAAAAAACAACCCTAAAAAATATGTGATCTCTCTTCCCACTGCCACCACCACTGAAAAAAAAATCATTTCTAATATGTAATTGTTATTTGATCTTGTAATGGTGGTGCCGGTGACTGGTGATGGTGGAACTGGCAGTGGTGTGTTCTTTTGGAGGCGGTGACCCATGGGGTTGATTGCGGTGGTGCATTCGATTTGGATTCATTTAGGTATGTAATTGTTATTTGATCTTATAATGGTGGTGCCGGTGACTGAGGATGGCGGTGGTGGAACTGGTGGTGATGTGTTTTTTGGGAGGCGGTGGCCCATGGGATTGGTGGTAGAATAGTGAACTGAAGGAGAAGAAGAAGAGAAGGACATTTTAGTCTTTTCCCTATGTCACATGAGGTCACGTGAGTCACTTAACGTCCTTTTTTACGGCATCGTAAAAAACGGGGGGCTAAATGAATTATGAACAAAAGTGGGGGGTTTTATGAATTAGGATTATGAAATGGGGGGCATCGGCAAAATATCTCTTTTCTTTGAGATTTGTGCGATGCGAATCTAGAGAAGAAATATTTGGCCACAAAGCTAGCTAAATGTGGATAATCTTTAATTCATCTATATAAAAAAAATTAGGTAGTATTTTATTCCTAATTGGGATACAATAAATCCCAAACTTGTAGAAATGAGTTCTAGGACAATGCATCCTAATTATCTTTATTAGTTACGTGAAACAAACAATACAGATTTTATAAAATAGTTTGTCGGTTCTATAAACCTAACAAACTACTGTGACTGTACAGAGTGATGATTTCCTCATCGTGTAAATCATTCTAAATAAGAAATAAATAAAAATAGGGGAAATTGATGTTCTTTCTTATTTTTAGCCCACCAACCTTTTTAGGTTGGGTTTAAACCCTTCACACATATATATTTTATATTTTTAACCCTTGTACTTTTGTTTAAAGGACAAATTTTATTTTTATTTTTCTTTTTTGCCCCTATCCTTTCCATTTTTTTGTTGATTAACAATTGAACAAATTTAAAAAAGGATCTCGTTCTTTGTCAAATTTGCCCAAAACTTTGGTGTTTGATCTCTTTGGATCATATTCTTTATCGAATTTATACCTTAGTCGAAGCTTTAGGAGATTAGAAGATTAGATTTATGTTCAGTTAGGGTTTCTGGTTTGAGTTTTTATCTCAAATCACCATTAAAGCTTCGATTCAAAAGCCTCGACTTTTTCAAAAACTCTAAGAAGTTCAGATCTTTCATACAGTGTGTCTTCTTCTTTTTCTTCTTCTTCGTCTACGTCTTCTTTGTCATCGTCTTCTTCTTCTTCTTCGTTTTTGTTTTTTTTGGGCTTCATTCGTTAGTTTTTCGACCTTTACGCAGCACTGAAACCCTCTACGAAGAGGGTTTCAGTGTGTTTGATGCACTGTTTGATGAGTTTAATGCTTCAAACAAACACTGAAACCCTCTTCAATAGTGTTTCAACTTTTACAAAACACTGACCAATATAGTGTACTGAAACAGAGGGTTTCAGCATGTGTTAATCAAGGTCTAAGATGTGGAATGAGTCTAATTGTGTCCCTCATCAATACAATGCACTGAAATTCTCTCACTACATGGTTTCAGTGTGTGTTAATCAAGATCTAAGATATAGAATGAGTCTAAACAAAAACTAAAACTCTATAGGAAGAGAGTTTCAGTGTGTGCAATTATGTCCCAACCAATACAGTGCACTAAAACCCTCTCACTAGAGGGTTTCAGTGTGTGTTAGTCAAGGTCTATGATGTAGAATGAGTCTAAACAAAGAGGGTTCAGTGTGTGCAATTGTGTCCCTCATCAATATAGTGCACTGAAACCCTCTCACTATAGGATTTCAGTGTGTGTTAATCAAGATCTAAGATGTAGAATGAGTCTAAACAAATGCTGAAACCCTTTATAAAGAGGGTTTCAGTGTGTGCAATTGTGTTTCTCATCAATACAGTACATTGAAACCCTCTAGTAACAAACATTGAAACCCTTTAGGAAGAGAGTTTCAGTATGTGCAGTTGTGTCCCAACCAATATAGTGCACTGAAACCCTCTCAGTAGAGGATTTCAGTATATGCAATGAGTGTCCTTGCAACTAATACAGTACACTAAAACCCTCTCAATCAATATCTAAGAAGTTTAATGAGTATGAATACTGAAACCCTCTAGCTAGAAGGTTTCAGTACGTGTTAATCAAGGTCTAAGAAGTTGAATGAGTTTAAATGTGTCCCAACCAATACAGTGCATTGAAACCCTCTTCCTATAGGATTTCAATGTGTGTTAATCAATACTGAAATCATCTCCATCGAAATTTGAATACTAATGGTCAATGATGCTTAGAAAGAGAGATTGAGACTGTAAATCAGTGATGGAGAAAAGTTGCAGATTTGATTTTTTGAAAATCAGGTAGAAGTTTGATGAAGGAGATGAAGGTGGACTAGTAGAGTTGCAGATCCGACGACTAGTAGAGTTGCAGATCCGACGATGGCGACTGGTAGAGTTGTAGTTCTGGCGACAGCGACTGGTACAGTTGCAGTTCCGACGACGGTGTCGGAGAAGAGTTACAGATCCGGCGACAGAGACGGAGAAAAAACTTCTTTTTCTTTCTTTCTATTCTTTTTTTTGTTGGATGGGTTTTTTTTTTGTCATTTCTCTTCCCACACATGTGGTTTTTAACCCTATGTCCTAAAAACCAAAAGAAAATGTTGGATGTCCTGCATCCTAACCTTTTCCATGCAAGGGTTTTTAACCAAAACCCTGATAAAAATATCACATTCCTTCAAAAACTTTGAGGATTAACAATAAACATGATGTTTTAGAGCACTTTCAATAGATCCTTCATTTTCATTATCTGAAAGAAAGTGTAAAAATCTCTCCAAGATTTCTGCATTTCCATTTCAATTTTTCTGGTAGGGTTAAAAGTTTTAGGATCACAAAATAATTTGGAGTTTCCCTATTCAAAATAAAAAACTAGAAATATTGATGTGATATTTAAAGGATAGACCGACCTCAAAAGTCATTTGTAATCCATGTGTCACTTAAATAAAATGCTATGTGTAGCAAAAATGACATTTTAACCGAATGTTTAACCGAAAGAATTTTAAACCAACAATGGATTTGTCAATTGTGGAGATCCTCTTGATTTGTGAACTTATAGATCTGCTTGATTTTGAAAACACTTTATACTTTCGGTACATGTAGCACGAGTGGGTGACTTACATAATAAGCTAACACGATGTCAAAAACTTTTGTCTGACAAATACTTAGTATGCCAATCAAAGAGCCATTTTTATATAGTAAGCCACTTTTATGTAATCAAATATTGTAAAACTACTTTGATAATACAGGGAGGGTAGAGAGCGAAACAGAGAGAGCTATTGAGCTCCGGCGAAAGAAATCTACCATTTTCACCTTTTTTTGTCATGCTTGTTTTATTGGCAAATTTTGCACATTTTCATGGTGTCTTTCGCTCACCTTTTTGGCGACTTTCTCTTAATAATATTCCTTTTCTTTATGTGTGCTTCAGATCTACTCTTTTTTTCCCAAAGCTCACATGGAGCAAAATTTATTAAAAAAGAGAAAAGTTACATCGCCAAGAGGGGGACGTAGAAAGCCTTACCCAAACAAGATTAATACAAAATTTAAGCACAAAAGCCACAAAGCACAACCAGAGCAAGTATGCCTCTAGTTAAATCTATAGAATGGAAGCCCTAAAATATCACATCCCATTGGTCCACAGATGAAATCCGGAGTTGTTATCCACCAAAAAAACCCTGGTGTGTAGCGCCCATTTTTGAGAGCGCATTAGCACATTGATTTCCTTCTTTAAATATATGGGAAAATCTAAATTTAATCCTTGAAAGGCGATCAATACTGATTTCCCATCTGCTTCTAAGTCGCCATGGAACTTTAAATTTACCTTTAAAAGCCATCACAACCAGCAATGGATCACATTCAAGCCAAATTTGAACCCAACCTTGATCCAGCGTGATCTCAATAGCACAGATTGCTGCGTGGAATTAAGCAAAAATAGAGGTCTTAATGCCCAAATTATTTGAGAAACATCCTATCAAGTAACCATGGTGATCACGAAGAATACCGCCACTCCCTGCTATGCCAGGGTTACCATGAGAACAACCATCTGTATTGACCTTGATCAACCGTTAAGAGGAGGGTGCCAATAAACTTCATCAAAACGAGGAGCCTTTCGAGGTCTTATTGTAACCCCAAAGTAATGCAGAATTGAGAGGTCACCAATAGAGTTGTTTATGTGGCCACGAGAGATCTTACCCGAATCTGAAGTCAGCTCTGTAATAATCTTGATTGCTTGAGGTATCGGAACCTACTTGTCTTCAAATCGAATTTTATTTTGACTCTGCCCAACAGGTCTTTAACCTGAGTACTTGTCAGTAGAGAGAGGATTCTCCAGGTTGTCATATCTGATCTTAACATTGAAGACGTATCCAATCCAATTCCACACGGCAGTTGCATAGAAGCATTCAAAGAACAGGTGCTGGGTTGATTCCATAGTTGAAGGATAATTACAGAGAGAGCAGCAAGATGTAATTATGATGCCCGCTTGACAAAGACGATCATCCGTAGCTTGCCTGCCGTGAATGATTTTCCATAGCAACCAAGATCGACGTGGGGGGACAAAATTAACCCAGATTTTTTTGAATCAATGTAGAGTAGTACCACGAGGTTTGATGAAATCAAAGGCATCCTTGAAAGAAAAGTTGCCATCAGCGAAGTGGGCCCAAGCAGGACTGTCATGAACCCCATCTGTCTGAACCTTAATATTCCTGATCTCATAAAAAAGCCCTGCATCAATCAACAGAAGTGAGTTTGGAATATACCAAACACCATCAACAATGAAGTCAGCTAGCAAGTCCCTTCAAGCTTCAGATCTACTCTGATTATGCTCAGATCTAGTATTTTGACGGACCGGATCAATAGTTACTGGACTTTTCTTCGACGGATCGAGTTTTTTCCTTTGTTTTATGTGCATATGGTGTTGGACTCATCTCTCCCCTCTATCTATATGGGAGAATCTCTTCTTTAGGAAGCAAATCAATCAAATTAGTCGGACGTTGCGCCGTATACCATTATCTCCGAATTTTTTCAAATTTTTTCTTGTGCTCTATTTATTTATGTTGTACCCTTTGATGTATTTTTTTTCTCATGTTGTATGGGAGTTTTTGTCATTAATAAATTAATTGAGGTTTAACCATTTATCAAAAAAAAAATCAAATTATGTGAATCTAAAATCCTTCTTAAATTTTTGTTGGTGATTGGAGTTGGAACACATGTTAGTGATCCAGAGCTCGCCACCAAGGGGTCATGCACCCAAAATAAAATTCCCAAAGTTCTAATGGTCGACTTGGGCCTCGTTGGGCTTTGGTTAAGGTGTTGTAGTAGAATTTCTCATTTTCTACTGTGAGAAGCTAATTGGAAGATGATATCGTTTAGGATCCCAACTTTAAAAAAAAGTGATTTTATACGCAGGCCCCATAAATTTATTGGCAGGCTCCCTCTATAGGCACCTCCCAAAATGTGTATAATCTTATTGGCGGTTCCCAATCTTATTGGTACCCCCTCTTGGTCAAAACGGTTTGACCACCACAAACCACCCCACCACCACAATCTCACTACCGGCCACCACCTAATCACCGCCGCCCTTCCTATCAGCATCACTACCTCCTCCACAACCACCACTTCACTACTGCCACCATCTTCATCACCACACCGGAAATTTGAAAGAGAAAGAGAGGTAAGAAAGCCGATTATATCTAACTTTTTTGGCTTCCACCATTGTTTGCATTAAAAAAAAATAAAAAAGAAAACGGCATCACAATATCGAAAGAAGACCTATTTTGTTGATTTGAAACGAAAAAATTAAATTTCGAAACTATTTTTTTTTCGTTCACACATAAATAATCAGCACTGTAAGTGTTTTTCTTAGCCAAAAATGGCATCACGACTTCAAAATATTAAACCTAAATCGGCAAGGTACCACTGAATCAAATTTTTCATAAAAATATGTTAGAAATCGAAATCTGCAGTTAGGTACCGATTTTGGTCTCTTAAATCGGTAGTGTGGTGCCGAGTTTGATCTCCAAAATCGGCAGTTAGATGCCGATTTAGGTCTAATGCCATTCAAAAGCCATTCACTTTTTCGACAAAAGTTTAAGGTTTTATAAAACTTAGGATACAAAAGCCATTCACTTTTCTTGATATAAGTATGCTTATAAAAAATTAAGAAATGATGAAAATTTAAAAAAATTAGACCACTTAAAAACTAATGCTTTTCTTGATAAAAGTATGCTTATAACTGTTGATGTTCAACGTTGTTTGAACACTTATTAAAATAATATTTATTTAGATTATGAATTGAATAATTGATGTTAAAAAGTAGTGTGTTAAACTTTTATTCATTACCAGTCTGATGTTGCATACCAAAATCGGTTTTGCATACCAAAATCGGCACCCACCTGCAGATTTGGATTTCTAATATATTTTTATGAAAATTCGATTTGGTAGTACCTTGCTGATTTAGGTTTAATATTTTAGCTTCGTGATGCCTTTTTTACTAAGAAAAACGGACTTACAATGTCGATTATTAGTTCGTGAAGGAAAAAAAAGAATAGTTTTGAAATCCAATTTTTTCTTTTCAAATCAACAAAATAAGTCTCCTTTCTGCATTATGATGTCTTTCTTTCTTCTTTTTTTGAAGGAAACAACGGTAGAAACTAGAAAATTCAGATCTAACCGATGGTGGTTGTACGGTGGTAGTGATAGTTGTGGAGGTGGTGGATGTGCGGTGGTGGTGATGGTGTTGTGTTATGGTGGTGATGGTTGTGGAGGTAGTGGATATGCGGTGGTGGTGATAGTGGCTGTGTTGTGGTGGTGATGGTTGTGGATGTGGTGGATGTAAAGTTTTGGCTAAATTAAGAATGGGGATCAGTTGACCTTGGTATCGATACCTGCGGAAGCGAAATTGTCAGGTAGCTTGAGCATCAATACCTGGGTTTCGAGGTAACGATACTGGTTTAATGGAGGCACATCAGGGGACTCTAGTGGTATCGATACCTGCTGGAGGGAAAACTGCGAGAGGCGGTTGTGACTTGCAGAAATTACTATTTTGAGTCCTGTTGGACTTGGAAATCTTCATATTTTGTAGAGAACTCTTGTAGGCCTATGAATATTTGGGTCTTCTAGGGTAAAGAGAGAAGTGAGTGAGAGTAAATTTGTGAGGGCAAGAGAGAGGTAAAGCTTTTGGGTTGCTGTATGACATTCAACCATGGAGAGAGGGTTGTGAGAGTTAGGTCCTGACAAAGATTTTTCTTGGAAGGGGTTGTAAGGTTTTCTCTTGTGGAGTGTTGGTTGCCATTGAAGGTAAGTTTTTTGTAACTGTTTCTTCATTATTTTAATATAGTTGAAAGGATCATCATCGCCCATGGATGTAGGAAATCTTGCTGAACCATGTATATCTTGTGTAGTGTGTGGATTGTTTGTTTCTCGCTCTTTCGTTCTTATTTTGAATATTTTATTCGTCTCATAGATTATGCATGTGTGATTGGATTGATTCCATCGAAATTCCTAACAAACTGGTATCAGAGCTTTTGTTCAACTAGGGGAATCAAATTGGAATCAGATCAGCAGGTTCAGCCAAGGAACCGTTTAGTTTGTTGTTCAACAAACTAGGATCTGAATTTTGGGTTATTCGATCTTGTTGAGAGATGGCATAAAGATTTGCAAGAGGTTTTTGAATACGAGATTCGATGTGGAGAAGTTTGACAGGAAGACAAACTTTGGGCTGTGGCAAGTCCAAATGAAGGATTCGCTGATTCAACAAAGTTTACACAAGGCTTTGAATGGGAGACCATCGGATATAAATAACGATGAATGGGAATAATTTGATTTACAGTCTTGTAGTGTTATTTGGTTGTGTTTGGCACGAGAGGTCACATACACCATGATGCATGAGGAATCGGCAACGTCATTATGGAAAAAGTTACAGAACTTATACATGATGAAGTCTCTATCAATTAGGTTGTTTCGAAAGAAACAATTGTATTATTTTTGGTTCAAAGAAGGTACGGCTATGATTGACCATTTTAATACTTTTTGAAAGGTCCATGTTTTATGTTTGTCGAATTTCGTGTCAAAGGTAAACTCAAGATGGTCAATGTAACTTAAGTTAGAGTCTAGTGAGTCTCGGTTCACTTCGGTTGAAA
>MVGT01002798.1:18526-36170 GCA_002174775.1 Macleaya cordata
GAAGATTTATAAAATTACAGTATAATACAACACCCAATATATACCAATACATATATATAGCATATATACACAATTAAATAAAGTTTAATGGTCAAAATCAAAGTCAAAATCGTGGGTACCTTCGGTACCAATCCACATCGTGTTCCGGACCTCGATTTGGGATCAATTAGTGTCCGATTTTCGTGCGTGAATAGTCAAAATTGAATAACTTTTCGAGATCTACCCAATTGTACGGTTCGATTCTTCAAATTATGCTCCGAATAAAAACTCATTATTAAATGCTAGACTTAATTATTTTGGGTCGTTACAGGAATCTAGTTAAATTGAATTTTTTAATAAAAAAAATTTGAATTAAATTTTTAAAACCCTAGATTTCTAACCAATTTATTGGTTATTAAATTTGTTAAACTGATTTTTTTAATAAAAAAGTTAAACTGAATTTTTAAACCCTAGATTTCTAACCAATGTTTTCTAACCCTGCTCTCAAACCCTAGATTTTTAACCAATTTATTGGTTATTAAATAGTTCAACTGAATTTTTTAATAAAAAAGTTACCTTAATTTTTATTCGTTATTTGTTGGAATTAAAAAAGTTAATCACAAATGTTATATATAATCAGAAATGTTATTAAAATATTTAATCACAAATATTAATATTTTTTTTTTCTGGGAATCATATGCATTTATCTTATATTATAATCAATTGTATTACTTTTTATAATTAATGTGTTGTTGTTCTCAAGTACTTGAAGTTTCTCTAGTTGATAAATTATTGTCATCGGATGTTTGAATCGATAATTGATACTTCTATTACCTTTTCCTCTTTCATTGGTGCCTTAGTCCGAGCATCTGTTCCGTTGTATGAATAAGATTGGAGGAAGGTTTCTAACAAAATAAAGACAACCTTTGGACAATTTTACTGGTAATTTTGATATAAATATATTAGCTTCGGATATATTTGCTCATTGTATTTTCATATTATAATCTGTGATATGCATTACAACAAATGTACAAATTAGAAGAAATAAACAAGAAGGATACCTTAAAAAAATGGGAAATGAGTTGAGAGAACACAAGTCCAGGACTGCCACTAGTATAAGAAAAGCTTGTGCATTAGAAGAAGAACAAAAACATACAGAGCTTGCCAAGTTAAAACCTACTAACTTGATTGATCAAGATTAGAAGGGTTACGTAGTCAAGTCATGCTCAGTGACAGCTAGAGTAAGTTAATTATAATAAGTGATTTCAATCCATAACATTTTTTACTATTATCTATCATTTAATATTGAATATTTGATGTAGGCCAAGAGCACCTTCATGAAAATAATTAAGAAAAAACATAGACAAGTGCACACCATGAATCGAATGGGTTATGCAAGATTGGAGGAGAAACTAGTGAAATTTTTTTTCTTAACCTTCTTCAATTAAGTTGTAAACTTACAGTAAAACTAGTTTTGCCTTGATTTCTCACATTTGTTCGTTCATTAAAGTTTTACGCAACTATTTATTTTTTGCAGAAGAAAGATGAACTAACACGCAAGATAGACAGAGTTGTGTTATGGACAAAAAGCCATTTAAATAAGGGTTACAAACCAGCAATTGAACATGTTGAGACATCTAGTACAAATTAATTTTTCATTATTCTACATGTGTTCCTATTGTCTTTGTTTATATTAAATCTTTCATATTATTCTATTTATTTAGAGAAAAAATAAAGAGTTTATAATGAATTGCGATCCAGTATACAAACTTCTTTACTGAAAGATGACGTTCTCACAAAGGTCTTGGGTGAAGATAAACTTGGAAGATTAACAAGTCTTGGGTTTAGAGTTACTGATACTAAATTGAGTGCCCAATCACATTCAACTAAGGAGGTAAATGCACTTAAGGAGAAGGTTAATAAACTGGAGGCTAAGTTGGATAAATTGATTGAGGTAAAAAGTTATTATAAGAATTAACAAATTTCATAACCTATATCTTGCATCCTAATTTGTGGTTCTCATAGGAAAGAGAGCAAAGAGGTGAGCCCGAGAGAGAAAGTGCACCACACGTTGCTACTCCCGAGGTAAATGAGTAGATAGAATTTTGATATATTATGTTGAATATGGAAAACATTTATGACCTTTTGTTGTATATTAAAAACATCTATTGCATTGATAACAGTCAAATCGATCTAGCAACAACTATATTTCTAATATGCAAGAGCCAATGATTGGACAAAAATGCAAGTTGATGACTTAGTATAAGAGGGGGCAATTATCGCAGAAAGGGACAATCGCATCCACAGATTCTAGTGCCCTAGTGCACGGAGTACCACTAGGACTTGATGCATGGAAAGTGTATTTGTAATTAGATGTAATAATCCTAATTCTTTTACATAGACTTAAACATGGAATTAAGGCCCATGGACCCAAAATAAGACTAATAAGTGTTAGACAGGTGTAAACCTAAGGAGAGAGTATCGAAAAAATAAACTTTTTGCTAAAAACCATCAACAATGCATGAGTGGTATACATAAAATGTATACAAGAGGATAAATGAGTCTAAAAATGTTTTGCAAAATGAGTTTTGCATAGAGTCTTGCATAAAAGTTTTTCAAGCGTTTCTAAAATGTTTTTCAAAACAAAATCAAATGTTTTCAAATTCTCTTTGAGAGAGAGATTAGGGGTTATCTTGTAGAAATGAGCCATAAAACATTAGAAATGAACCTTCGGTTCGGAAAACTAGAGAAATGAAATGAAAACTAGGATTACACTGACCTACACTCAATGTAGAGACCAACTTATAAGTTAGAATAACCATAAACAATGATCATTTCTAGTAGTTTCAAAACATAGAAATGCAATAAGTCACCTAGAAATGAACATTTCTGAGCTAGAAATGTTAGTGGACACTCTAAACATTAGGGTTTCATTAGAAATAAAAATGAAATAAAAAATAAAAATAAAATGAAAGTAGAAATGAAATGAGAAGTGGTGTTTGGGTGTAATTAGTAAAGTTAGGATAAGGGGTGACCAAGTGGTGGGACCCACTTGGCAAAAATGTGGGCACAAGGGGTTCCCTTGGGCGCCACCTAGTTTAGTGGAATTAAGTTTCCTAAAAATCTAAACTTCCTAATTTAAATAAAACACCTAAATTTTAGTAATTTTCTTAAAAATAGATAATTAATAATTTAAAGATAATTGCTAGTATATGTCTTTTAGATAAATACTAAACCTTGATGAATAAAGAATAAATATAAGCCATTAGATTAAACTTATCTAAAAGTTACTCAATCCTAGCCATAGATATAGTTTCCAAAACTTAAAACATTTAGGTTTCCTTAATTATCTAAAAGTGGTAGTATTTAATGTGAACCGTTAGATGGATTAGTGATTTAATCCAAGCCATCTAAAATAATTAAAACACTTATCTTCTTATGTAAAAATTGGCCCATACATATTAGAGAATTAAATTAGTTTAAAAGATAAATAAAAATAATAAAAAGATAATTAAAGAGTTTGAGATAGAGATGGATTGGAGATAAGATTAGGATAGGTTTTAGAAACCTATTAAGGGTAGGATTGGGGAGGCCGAACCCTATAAAAGGGTGCTGGTCGAACTCCCCTCTCTCCCACACTAGGCCCTTCAACTAGAAAAAAAAAGAAGAGAAGAAGAAAAACCCAAGACCCCCCTTTAGCCGATTTCTCTCTCTCTCTCTCTCTCAATATTTTCTCATCTTCTTGAAACCCAAGTTTGAAGAAGAATAAAACCCTGCAAGTTTTAAAGAAAGCTTGGAGTTCTTAAAGTTTAAAGGTTTTCTGCATAAAATTAAAAATTATTTTTGAAAATTATTTTTATAAGAATATATATTATTTTTCAAAAGGTTTTCTGCATAAAATTGCATTGGGTTTTAGTTGTGTAAACTTGAGTAAAAATTAATAAGTTATTACAAGTTAAAGTGGTAAGATGAGAGGTTTTTAAAAGAGACACTTAGGTTGTGAGGCTAGTTGCCCTAGTAACCATGAGTAGGATACCCATAGTGGTGCCAAAATAATCCCTAGATAGGGTGTGAATTGTGCTCGATAAGTGAGGAAGATAATGTGCTCCAAAAGAGAGGTATATGATGTGAAAGTCTAAATGTCCTACGGTTTTAGTTAGATTAACTGTATGTCAATATGACTAAGGTTAAGGATCACACAATCACCTAATAAAAATTATAAAGGTGATAAAGAACAAAACAATAATCTCATAAGTCAATCTCATAAAAGGTGTAAAAATATGCACAAGAGATTTTGTTTACGAGGAAACCCAAACTGGGAAAAACCCCGGGACCTAGTCCAGAAAAGAATCCACTAAAAGTTAATGAAAACTTACAAACCGATTTACCACTCGATGGGCACGAATTACGACTCCCTCTACGCTCCAACAGCTACGGTGTACAGTTCTACCACAAATTTGAACTCCACGAATTTGCCTTTTAGTGGACAGCGATGCATCTCCAACTTGAACTCCGCAAGTCCCGCACCTTGAACCAAAACTCGACTCCTCGAGTATATCACCACGAGCTTTAAAAACATTTGGTAAGGCAATTTAAAAGTGTGGGAAACACTCTAATGATCTAACCACCTATGGTACTTAGTTTCTCTAAGTCTCTTATCATCCTAGGATGTTTTCCGGTGATGAGTTGAGTTCTTCAGAGCCTTTGTAGATTTCTTCAAAATGATTCGGCCCAAGACTCTCTAGAATCTAACTTAAGTTACAAATATATTCTTGAGTTTACTTTTGACACGAAAATCGACAAACAAAAAAACATGAGAAAACTCATGGACCTTACAATCTCCCTCTTTGTCGATTTCGTGACAAAAACCATTATAAGAGAAACATAACAAAAATAACCCTTCCCCATTACAGTATAATTTCTCTTACAATGAACTCAAATCAAAGAAAGACAAAGACTCCCCCATAATATGACATCTAAACTTTAGTAGTAGTCTTTCAAGAGTTTCCTGCAAAAATTTAAACTCACTCCACAACAAGGTAATAATGAAATGCATTATAACAATACCCTGCAATGAAAAATAGGGAAATTCAACCACTCCCCCTATATGTATGAATTATCTCCCCCATATTCATACATTTTCCCTGCATTTAGTCATTCAGAACTTTAATCACTTCTTCCCCTTTTATCAGAAATAGACAAAGGTGGGAAAAATAAATTCCTGCAAGAAGATACATGGTAGCACATATATGGAGAAAGGAAACAATCTATGCATTCACTAAATAAAACTTAATCATCCATCATTTGTTCAAAGTTTCAAAACCAGATAAAAAAGTTTTAGAAAGTAAAAGATGAAGTCGCAAATGAAGAATAAAAGATTTAAGTATCATTAACAACTTAGATAAGAGAGAGAGAGAAGAATCTAACTATTCATCTCAACAGTAGCAGCATCACTGGAGGACTCCTTACCAATATTAACAGGGGCACTCTGAGGAACACTCTCATCTCCATCATCATCAGTATCACTAGAGGAGTCATCAGAAGAATCATCATCCTCAGCTTCATCCTCGGACTCCATTGGGCGATCATGGCTAGTCTTGGATCTCCCCTCATCAGGCACATCAGGTATACCCTCAACACCCATTTTAGCTGCAATGGCCTTCACAATTAGTACAAATAGCTTCATGTAAGCTAGAATGGTGTTGGTGGCCTGAGCTTGAGCTACATGTGCTTGTCTTCTGAGTTCTCTCCTAGTAGACTGTAAAGAGCTAGCCGGTGTAGTACTAGGAGGAACAGGCTCAATGGATCAGAACCTACTGTAGGAGCTGGTTCCTCTGTCAACTTTAAGTGCCCTTTAATCCTCTTTATAGTAGAGTCAGAGATGGTGTTCATTGCCTTAAGGACGACCTCTTAAGCAGGGATAATAACCCCATAGTAAAGAAAGATCCTCTCAATGAGTTTGGGAAATAGAAGCAAGTGAGCTCGAGTGGCGTGCTTGTTTATGGTTAGCATTTGATACATAATGAAATCTGCCATCCTAAGCTAGGTCTTCATTCCCAAATGATATAAGAACTCGGCCATTGTATCACTAAGCTAACTACGATTCCCTGAACATAGATAAAGATTGGTGGCGACTATGTTTCCTAATACCTTATGAAATAAGGTACATCTCTTAGCGGGGAAGTTCTTCTCCCAATCAAAAACTTCCCCAGCTAACTCTTCAGCAATGGTATGAGTACCTAGAGTGTACTCTTCATCAGGATCACGAAGAGGTGGGAATCGAATGGCATCCTCTTCATCTTGAAAATCCAATAGAGATGCAATGAGAGCATTATCAACCACAAAGTGTTTTCCACATACCATAATGGAAAACTTAAATCCCTCTTCACTAATATGGTAAAAATTCGAGTAAAATACTCGAACTAGTCTTGGGTAGGCATTCCCTAAACCATTAAACAACCTATCCCAATTTCAGAAATTCAACATAGAATGAATTTCCTGTAGGATCACATCCTTGTGCCAATTTACTTCTCTTTCAACAACAAGAGAATTCTTTTGGAAGTGTTGGATATAAAGTTTGTAACAATCCGCCGAATAAAACTTCTCTTTTGTTCTAGGGCACATAAAGGATTGGGAGGAACCCGTTGAGGATCTTGGCCTCTTTGGGTTGGAGGAAGTAGGGGAGGAAGAGGTTGGTCGTTTTGAAGGCATGATTGAATCAAAACGATAGGAAAAACTAGGTTTTCAAGAAGAAAAACAATGAAGAACAAGGGTAGAGGATGGAGGCTTACCAAAAACACAAAATCCACGAGAAAGGATCTTCAAAACGGGTGAAACCCTAGCCAAATGATCCAAAATCCTTAAAAACCCTTGAAAACCCTTTCTCTCTTCCTTCGAAACCAAACTAGATGATTAGAAATGAAAATGGTTTCGAAACCCCTTTTAAAAGACCCTTTACAAAAGGTCGAAAATGCCCATGAAATCATAAAAATCAGGCGATGGTTTCGAAACCAACCTGTTTGGTTTTGAAACTGAAACCACAAATTATCTTCAGGTGCATTTTGGTTTCGAAACCAAGCAGTTTGGTTTCGAAACTGAAAACAAAAAATGTATTCAAGTACATTTTGGTTTTGAAACCAAGCAATTTGGTTTCGAAATTGAAAACAAAAAATGTCTTCAGGTAAGTTTTGGTTTCGAAACCAAACATTTTTGGGTTCGAAACTGAAAGGAAGATTGTTTCAAGGTCCTTTTTTGGTTTCGGAACCAACAGAATTAGTTTCAAAATGGAAAGGCAAAACCATCACAGGTCAACTTCGATTTTGAAACCAGTCATTTTGGTTTCGAAACTGAAATACGAAATCACCAAAATTTTGACATATCACCCATAAAACTCATTTTTGATGAAAATTTTTGATGGAATCAAGGTATGACCAAGATGTGTGACCTGTTACACAAGGTTATGAAGAATATAATGTAATGAACATAGGATTTTAGCAAACATGCATATGCTAAACCTTATTCGAATAAAGCCTTGTTGATTCTCAAAACAAGTAACACCACAATATTCTTATACATGATCAATGAGTGTTTGTGTGTTGGGAGAACAATATCATTATGTGAGATCATCCTAAAAGGAAGATAAGATAAGGATGTTCATATTACTAATTCTTCAAATCTGAACCTTATCCAGTATAAAAGAACTATCTCACTTTGCACCCTATAAAATGACCTTCATATTTGAGCATAAGATAGAACTTTTGAGGTACTCAAGAGCATGAGACATGGATTATCAACAAGATACCAGTATTTTCCTTGAACTTGTAAGCGACTCTTATCCGAGGAGATGCTTCCAAGAAAGTACCCGTATTGGCATCAAGTGAATCAATATGAGGTCAAGATGAAGAAAAGAACATCGAGTTCCCAATCTTTTTGCGGGATCTCACTATTTTTGATGTTCAAACACCGAGTTCAGCATTTTTTACGAGAACTCACTCTTTTGGTAGTTCACCAAGCTCAAATTATTTTACGAGAGCTTACTATTTTGGTGATGAATTGAAAAAGATATAACAAAAATTATAGTACTTCATCAGAACACCAGATCCTAGAGAGATATAGTCCAACCAGCTGGTTCAGTCCATCTATAAATCATGAGTTTTATTTTTAACCCATCCAATGATCCAACTAGGATAAAATCACACTTACTTAAGAGATTCCTTATGTGCATACGAACCAAAAGATCAGCCAAGAGAGTATGTGGACTTATTGCAGAGATTCCCAAGCTATATCAAAATAAGGTAAATCAAATCAAATCTGTGAAATTTCTTATATGTTCAAGCATTCTACAAAAGATAACTATTTGAAACAGGAAGAACACTTGAAAACACACATATTAGAATGCAGAGTTTTGAAAGCAACCTAATAAACGCAACTCACTCTTCAACCCAAAAAGATATGCAATGCAAAAAACTAGGAAGGAGTGAGAAGAAAAATAAGTAGTTACTAACAACCACACCAATAGATCTTCTAAGGAGTTCAAACCTAAGAATATCTAAAGGTTTCGTAAGTAAATCAGCCAATTGTTTTTAGGTAGGAACAAACTCAAGATAAATCACCTTGTTTTCAACTAAATTATGAATGAAGTGATATCTTATGTCTATATGTTTAGTTCTAGAATGTTGTACTGGATTCCTAGCAATATCAATGGCAGTGGTATTATCACAAAGCACAGTCATAGTATCATATTCAATGCCATAATCAGATAACACTTATTTCTTCCAAAGTAATTGAGTACAACACGATCCTGCAGCACTGTATTCTGCTTCAGCAGTTGACAAGGATTGAGAATTTTGTTTCTTACTTTGTCATGCTACCAAGTTGTATCCAATAAAGTAGCAGCCTCCTGAAGTACTTTTCCTGTCATCAACATTGCCTTCCTAATCTGCATCAGAATAGCCCACTATTTCAGAATTTGTGTCATTAGTATTCCATAAGCCCGAAACCAAGAGGTCCCTTAACATAACGAATGATTCATTTGACTGCATTTAAGTGTGACTCTTTAGGTTTTGCTTGATAGCGAGCACAAGTACCTACACTAAAAGAAATATCAGGATGACTAGCTGTGAGATAAAGAAGACTCCCTATCATGCTTCTATATTATTTTTGGTCTACTTCCTGTCCAGCTAAGTCCTTTGTTAATTTTGTAGTGGTTCCCATCGGTGTGCGAGCGTCTTTTGTAGATTCTATGCCAAACTTCTTTACGAGGTCCTTGGCATATTTTAATTGAGATATAAATATCCCATCTTTTTATTGCCTATCCTGCAATCCAAGAAAAAAGGTTAGTTCTCCAACCATACTCATTTCAAATTCCTTACTCGTTAGATTTGAGAAGGATTTAGCTTGTTTGGTTGAGGTAGAACCAAACACTATGTCATCTACATAGATTTGAGCATCAAGAACATCATTTTCAGCCCATTTAATAAACATGGTTTTATCAGCTCCCCCTCTTGAGAATCCTTTTCTAAGAAGAATCGTCAATCTATCATACCATGCTCTTGGAGCTTGTTTCAAACCATAAAGGGCTTTCTTCAATCGGTAGACATGATTAGGATTGATGGGATCTTCAAATCCTTTAGGTTGCTCTACAAACATTTCTTCTTGTAGGATGCCATTTAGAAATGCTATTTTGACATCCATTTGAAAAAGTTTAAATTTTAAATGGCAAACAACTGCCAAAAGCAACCTTATGGACTCTAGTATTGCGACCAGAGCAAAGGTTTCATCGAAGTCTACACCTTCAATTTGAGAATACCCTTGTGCAACAAGTCTAGCCTTGTTTCTCACAACAGTTTCAAATTCTTCAGATTTGTTCTTGAAGATCCATTTGGTACCAATGACATTGGTATTCTTTGGACGAGGTACAAGACTCCACACTTCTTATCTTGTAAATTGGCCAAGCAGATCTTGCATTGCCTGTATCCAATTTTCATCCTGCAAAGCATCAACCAAATTAGTAAGTTCGTACATGGAAACATAAAATACATGATTTACAATGTTTCGAACTTGTCTTCGTGTTTGAACACCGGTTTCAATCCCTCCAATAATTTCATTGGGATTGTGTAGTCATTGAGCCCATGTGGTTGGATGGTCTTGAGGAGGATTTCCAGGTTCAATAACTTGATCATTTGTAGTCAAGTCTTGTGGAGTATCCTATTTTTCATCTGACTCTTGGCAGGCAGATGCATCATCATCATTATCTGAATCAAGTTCAGTTTTCACAGTTTTAACTTCAGCAAAATTATCAACTTCAGCTGCATCTGAAGATAAAGAGGTGTTAGAATCATCAATAACAACATTAATAGATTCCATGATAGATTCGGTCCTTTTGTTGTAGACACGAAATGCCCGACTATCCAAAGCATACCCAATGAAGATTCCTTCATCACTTTTGGAGTTAAATTTTTAAGCATTTTCTCTATCCCTAAGGATCTAGCATGGACTACCAAAAACACGAAGGTAATTTTGTTGCCAAACCAAAGTTCATAAGGGGTATTGAGAGTTTTAGGTCTTAGATATACTCGGTTAACCAAATAACATGCAGTAAAGACAGCTTCACCCCAAAATCTTTGTGCTAGATCTTTGCTATGCAAAAACACTCTAGCCATTTCTGAAATCACATGATTCTTTCTTTCAGTAACCCCATTTTGTTGAGGAGTTATGGGTGCTGAAAACTCATGTTTTATGACATGTTTTTCACAAAAATCTTCAACTTTTGAGTCCTTGAATTCTGTACCACAGTCACTTCTTATCCATTTGATCTTGAAATCTTGTTCATTTTGAATTCACTGGAATATAATAAAAAATTCATTGTAAGTATCAGATTTTTCCCTAAGAAAAGCAATCCAAGTATATCTAGAAAAATCATTAACCATGACCAAGATGTATCGCTTTCCACCAATACTCTCGGTCCTTATAGGACCCATAAGATCCATATGAATTAATTGCAATGGTTTGGTGGTAGCCACATCTTTCGATGATTTATGTGGACTTCTAGTTTTTTACCTTTTTGGCATGGTCCACATATTCCATCAACATTTTTACTTACCTTAGGCAGCACACGTACTAACCCCTTGTTAGAAATCTGTGCTAGATCTTTGAAGTTGACATGACTGAGTCTTTGGTGCCAAAGGTGAGTAGTATCAAGTTTAGACAAATCACATGTAAGGTTAGGAGATGCATCAATCATATAGCAATTACTACTAGATCTCCTACCAATCATAACACATTTACCATCACCATTCATGATTTCACAACCATTGGAGGTAAATTTCACGAAATGGTTAGTGTCACAAATTTGACTAATACTAAGAAGGTTATCTTTCATACCTTCAACATAGAGTACATCCTTGATTTCCGGTACACCGGGTAACTTAATTGTACCTTTACCTTTGACATAGGCAGTGCTACCATCACCAAATGTTACAACTCCCCCAACACGACTTTTGAAGTGACTAAAGCATGATTTGTCACCAGTCATGTGCCTGCTAAAACTACTATCAAGAAACCAATCAAGTGAGTTACATGCTTTATAAACAATTAAAGCAACGTTAGCCTTTATCTCACTTTTCTTAACCAACACAGTTTTTTCTTTGGTACTATCTAGGATGGGTTTAGTGGTTTTAGGAACAACTACCTTGGTTTTAGTAGGTTCCTTCTTTGAGTTATGAGGAGTTTTACCTTTGGGTACATTACCTTGTGTATTCCTTGCGAGTTTTGAGATCTCACCGGATAAGTTCCTTGCTTTTGCTTGCAATTCTTTGTATTGATAGAGAAGATTTGCTTTTCTTTGTTCATAGAAAGCATCTTCCATATAAAATTTGCAAGTATTTTGCAAGTGACCTGAAACACCACAATAAGAGCACACTTCAGCAAAATATGTGCCTTTTGTCTTACCCAGATTTTTGCTGGTTTGAGTAAGTATGCTCTTTGGAGGAATCTTTTGGGCATGTTGCTCCTTGGATTTCACAAACTTTGTTCCTTGTGATGAGTTGGAACTAGTTGTAGCATCATAACCCAATCCCATCTTATCATTTGCAGTCTTGGCTGCATTAAACAAGTTAGATAAAAAATTAGAACCATGATTAAATTTATCTAACAAGTCATTTGATAAGATCAAGTCTCTCTTGGTTGAGGCAAGAGTGGAATCAGGAGACTTAATTTTATCTAAGGCTTCCCTAAGATCCAACTCAAGAGAGTTGATCTTAGTAAGTAGCCTTGAGATCTCCTCTTCAAGTTGTTTGTTTTGATGGAACTTTCTTGCAACTTGATTTTGGCTTCATCTCATTCAGTTTGAATGAATGTCAGCTTCTCATTCAGTTCCTTGTTATCTTTAGATGTCTCCATGCAGTTTTTAAGGAGATTAGCACATAATTCTTCCAGATTTATTTCTTCATCACTCTCCGCATGTACACTAGAAGTGTCAGCAATCTTGAAAATCTGTGAGAGAGTTACAATCATAGCATTCATTTCCTCTTTGATTTCTTCATCACTAGTTTCACTAGAGGATGAATCGGAATCGTCTAGTGTGAGTTTCATTGCTTTCTTGGCTTTGGCCGGAGCTTTGTTTGTACATTCATTAGCCATGTGTCCAAAGCCATGACATTTGAAGCATTGAATTTCTGTGGAGTTCTTCTTTTCAAAATTTTTATCAAAGTTCTTGAATTTGTCATGCGGCCTTATTTTAGAAGATGAACCAAACCTTGGTTTTTGAAACTTCTCTTTTTTGTTCTTCAAGAAGATCTTGAATTGTTTTGTGAGAAGAACCATTTCTTCATGACTTGAGAAGTCATTTTCTTCCTTGGAGCTTCTTGAGGCTGTAAGAGCAATGTTCTTTGATTTCTTTGAAGATTTAAAACCAACCTCAAACGTCCTTAAATTCCCTGCAAGTTCTTTAGGGAGAATAGGATCAATATCTTTACTCTCTTCAATAGCCGTAACTTTGGCTTGAAATCTCTCGAGAAGAGATCTCAAAATCTTATGAACTATTTTGGAGTTAGAAATAACTTCACCCAAAGCAAAAGAGTTGTTGACAATGTCATTCAATTTGGCATAAAATTCATCAAAGGTTTCATTGTCATCCATTCTAATAGTTTCAAATTGGGTAGTTAACATTTGAAGTTTGGCTATTCTAACAGTCCTAGTACCTTCATGGGTGACCATTAAAATGTCCCATGCTTCCTTGGCTACTTCCAATTAGAGATGCAACGAAATTCGTCGGCGTTGACAGCAACATAGATATCATTGAGTGTTTTACTATTTCTAGTGGCTGCCTCACTCTCATCCGAAGTCCATTAGTCTTTCGGTTTAGGAACTTCCCTAGAGTTGTCTCCGGTACCAGTCACCATAATAGGAGGAGTTCAAGCTACTTCTACAATTCTCCAAACTCTTTGGCCTAGGGATTTTAGGAAAGCCCTCATCCTAGCTTTCCAGGAAGGACAGTTGCTACCATTAAACAATGGTGGTTTGTTTACAGCACTACCTTCTCTTTGTGAATCCATTTAGTCACAACACGGATCACACTTAGGTTGTTAAACCCAGCAAGTGAACCCGCTCTAATACCAATTAAAAGTCTAAATGTCCCACGGTTTTAGTTGGATTAACTGTATGTCAACATGACTAAGGTTAAGGATCACACAATCACCTAATAAAAATTATAAAGGTGATAAAGAACAAAACAATAATCTCCAATAAGTGTATTGACTTATTGGATTCTTAATATGCGGAATTAAGAAAAAGAATTGAATAATTCAATCTCATAAAAGGTGTGAAAATATGCACAAGAGATTTTGTTTACGAGGAAACCTTAACTGGGAAAAACCCTGGGACCTAGTCTAAAAAAGAATCCACTAAAAGTTAATGAAAACTTACAAACCGATTTACCACTCGATGGACACGAATTACGACTCCCTCTATGCTCTAACAGCTATGGTGTACAGTTCCTCCACAAACTTGAACTCCATAAATTTGCCTTTTAGTGGACAGTGATGCGTCTCCAACTTGAACTCTGCAAGTCCCGCACCTTGAACCAAAACTTGACTCCTCGAGTATATTACCACGAGCTTGACACTCCAAGCTCAACCACCAGAAATTCACCGGCACATAAAAATAGAATTTTTGGTTTAAAATGGGAAGGATTTGAACTAAGTTCAACAAGCTTGGAATCTATAAATTTCGAGCTAAGCTCTCCAAGCACTTGTTGAGGTTAGGGGTGATTGGTTGATTTGAACAATGTAAGATCAACCCCTATTTCTAACTAAAAATGTCCAGCACAAACCCAGAAATCTCTAGTTTGTTTAAGGTATAAAGTTAGACATAATAATGGAGATGAGGAGGCATTCCATGATCCCTCATTCCACTTAGAGATGTTCCCCACACTCTAATAATTCCCCCAAAACATGCTTGAGAGGATATGGGTAAAAAGTTAAAAAAGTAATCTCTTTATAGCTCAAAAAGTCGCCATAACAGTTTAAATCTAGGCGATGGTTTCGAAACCAAGAGGATTAGTTTTGAAACCAACAGGTGGTTTCAAAAGCAATGCCTTTGGTTTCAAAACCAAACTGGAACTGTTGGTTTTTTGTCTTTTAGTTTTGAAACCAAACTTCATCTAACATCAGTTAAAGTTTGGTTTCAAAATCAAACTGTTTAGTTTCGAAACCAAACTTCATCTATCAACAGATGAAATTTGATTTCGAATTCAACAAGGTTGATTTCGAAACTCTTTGTTCCCTGTATTAAAATAACCATCAGTTGCTATTTGGTTTCGAAACCAAACAGCCCAAATTCAGTTTTTTTCTTTGAAATCATTTGTTAAGGCAATTTAAAAGTGTGAAAAACACTCTAATGATCTAACCACCTATGGTACTTAGTTTCTCTAAGTCTCTTACCATCATAGGATGTTTTCCGATGGTGAGTTGAGTTCTTCGGAGCCTCTATAGATTTCTTCAAACCGATTCGACCCAAGACTCTCTAGACTCTAACTCAAGTTATAAATACATTCTTGAGTTTACTTTTGACACAAAAATTGAGAAACAAAAACACATGAGAAAACTCATGGACCTTACATGATGTGCTCCGTAAGAGAGGAATAGTTGTGCTACATATGAGAGGTGAAGTTGTGATATAAAATATATCTAATCGTAAGCTTGTCCTAATGGACGTTGTTTTGTCTTAATTGACGTTGTATATGCCCTAGTGGAATCTCCGCAAGAGAGGTTTACCCAGGTCTGTCCAAAAGTGACCGAAGTTGGCGACCGAAAGAGCCGTTAGTAGGCTACCGCAACTGCCCTGACAAAAAGTGGGAAGACTTAGTAATAATTAAATATTAATGAGGATGCAAGAATATAGATTTGTGGCGTACACTTCTATATATATATATATATATACTATTATATCTTGTTTAAGTTCTTTATAGATAGAAGAATTGTGGTTTTCAAAAAAATAAACCTGTTTTCCAAAGGCTAACACCAAGTCATTTTCGAAAGAGTTTTCAAAAGGGTGTATTTGAGAGAACAACCCTAAGTGGTTGGTTGGTTTTGAAAGGAAAAAGAGTGTGTGAGTTAGTTTTAAAAGATTGTTTTTAAGAAGATGGCATTGTTTGGATGGACTTTGTGGCAAAAAGGCTCGTGCTGTTTTTCGAAAAAGGTGTTAGTCACTACCCATATTTTGGTTGTACCTGTTAAGCTTTGCTCACCCTACGCTTTTACCCCTTATAGGTACAAGAAGAGTTACACGAAGTAGAACCCGAAGTGCTGAAAGAAAAGCTAATTAGAAGTACATACAACTCCAGGAAACTGAGAAAGAAGATGATAGTTCTTAGATCACTGGGAACACGGGTTTTGATTTGTTTACCTTATCTGTTTTGATTAAGGTGATGACAATGATTAGTTAAGATATTACATGATGCTCAATGTCCAATGAATGTTTATGATGAAGGGTTGAATAAATTAAATGACTTGGGAGTTTTGGTTGAATATAACATATATTAATGTATTTATGTTTTCTTTGATGATGCATGCATGTAATTGGTTGTTATGACTTCAGTATTGTTGTTATTAGACTCTAATGTTGAACCCTATAGAGTTTCATCTTGTACAGAACCTAGGAAGATGATATTTAGGCTGCCACAAGTTGGAACTTAGTTGCTAGAATTTCTTGATTCCTACATTAGTCTGAGTTGAGCACGATTTATGTGTAAGACCGTAGAGAATTAGTTTCTGGTCAAAACATAGAAGTTTTATGAAAGGTCCATGTTTTATGTTTGTCGAATTTCGTGTCAAAAATTAACTCAAGATGATCTCTTGTAATTCTAAGTTAGAGTCTAGTGAGTCTCGGTTCACTTCGGTTGAAAGAGAAGAAATCTACAAAGGCTCCGAAGAACTCAACTCACCACTGGAAGACATCCTAGGATGGTAAGTGACTTAGAACACTAAGTACCATAGGTGGTTAGATTGCTAAGAGTGTTTCCCACACTGTTTGTTCTTGATAAAATGTGTTTTAAAAGATAAAAATTTAATCTGGACAGTTTTGGTTTCGAAACCAAGAAGCTTGGTTTCGAAACCAACTGCATTGATGGTGTTATTTTTATATAGGGAAAAGTCTGTTTCGAAATCAACCTCAGTTTGATTTCGAAACCAAACTTTATCTGATGACAGATGAAGTTTGGTTTCGAAACCAAAACTGTTGGTTTCGAAACCAAAACTCATCTGTCTTCAGATGAATTTTGGTTTCGAAACCAAACAGTTTGGTTTCGAAACCAAAACCACATCTATCTTCAGATGAAGTTTGGTTTCGAAACCAACCTGTTGATTTCGAAACCAAAAGACAATAACCATCACAGGTGCTTGTTGGTTTCGAAACCAAATCAGGTCAGTTTCGAAACCACATGTTGGTTTCGAAACCGACTGGCTTGATTTCGAAACCAACGCCCAGATTTGTTTTTTTTTAGTGCGATTTTCTGAGCTGTAAAGTAACTTTTTAACACATTATTGCTCATCTCCCTCTAAGCCTTGTTTCAGGGAGATAATTGAGCATGGGAAAACATTTCTAAGTGGGATGAGAGGCTCAATGGATTATTCTCTCATCCCCAATAATGGTGTCTACCATTAGACCTAGAACTAATAATTTAGTCTAGGATTGAGCTGGACATCTTCACTATAAATAGGGGTTGAATCTCCAGTATTCAATCAACCATTCACCCCTCACCTCAACAAGCTCTTGAGAGTTTTTCAAACTCGAAATTCTTAGTTCTCAAGCTTGTTGAACTTGGTTCAAATCCTTCCCACTTTAAACCAAAACTCTGTTTTTGTGTGCCGGTGGTATTCCGGTGGTGAAGCTTGAAAGTGTCAAGCAAGTGGTGATACTCGAAGTGTCAAGTATTAGTTCATGGTGTGGGACTTACGGAGGTCAAGTTAGAGACGCATCATCATCTACTAAGAGGCAAATTCGTGGAGTTCGAATTTGTTGAAGACCTATACACCATAGCTATTGGAGCGTAGAGGGAGTCGTAATTCGTGTCCATCGAGTGGTAAA
The DNA here is from genome assembly GCA_002174775.1 of Macleaya cordata. Taxonomy (NCBI): domain Eukaryota; kingdom Viridiplantae; phylum Streptophyta; class Magnoliopsida; order Ranunculales; family Papaveraceae; genus Macleaya; species Macleaya cordata. The sequence goes on from MVGT01002798.1 coordinate 36,089, forward strand.
TCGGTTTGTAAGTTTTCATTTCTTTTAGTGGATTCTTTTCTGGACTAGGTCCCGGGGTTTTTCCCAGTTTGGGTTTCCTCGT
>MVGT01002447.1:9768-21572 GCA_002174775.1 Macleaya cordata
TGAATTATTAACATTAGATGTTTATTAATGTGTAATTTTATATTGTACATTATATGTATGGAAATATAATAGAATTTACACAAATGCACATTTTTTCTAAAACTTTAAAAATATCCCTCATTTTAATTAATTAAATGGGAGAGGGATTGTGTTCATGGAAACACAATCCCACGACCCTCCACCATCGGTCCAAGAATAAGGCTAGGGGTCTAATGCCCATAGGAATAGTACATCCTAGCAGCTTATTGGCTTGGATTGCTTTAATAAGCACGGTATTCGGACTAGAGTGTAGAAAGAGATCTCCCATAGGAGACTGTTTCTATATCTTCTAGCATTCTGAACTGAGATGGTGGACCACACTTAACTAAATGATGAATAAAGAACGCTTCCCATAGGAACGAGGATTTGTCATTAATTTAGGGGTCAGAACAAAATCGGATGTCAAAACAACTTTGACATGAGATGTCAGGATAGGTTCTTTTGATGAAATGGGATTTCAACTGTTTTGGTATACATACAGATATCCCATAGGATTGATGTCTGTATACACAATCAGTTATCCGATATTTATAGTAATTAGAGGGAACTACTATAAATTAAAATTTTTTCAAACTCATGTTGTTTTAGTATTTCATGCTTAGTAGTTCAATAGTTCTCACTTGTAACACATTTTAAATGTAAACCAATAAATTTGACATAAATCATGTGGACTAGATGCGAATTAGATAACTGTCATTAAATGCAGTAAAGTACTTTATGTACTTTAGACTGTGTATCCAGGATTTACGGAATCCTATTATTACCAGGAACTGATTGGAAAAATGTCATAAGTAGGTGAAAAGTTGATGTCTAAGTGTTATAACACTAACATCGGTACTTTACATTTACTAGTGACATTATAGGAAAGGTTGGGGATCAGAATCGTTCTGTTTGACAGATAACGAAAAGTTATATGAACACTATGAGGTGTAGGAACATCAATTAGTCAGCATATACCTGATATGCTGGGACATTGTAGTTCCTTAGAGCCTAACTAGATTTGTTTTCCGAGTAGATTCCTCTACACACTTTTCATGAAAAAGTGGAAAACATTCAAGTTGTATTCCGGTGATCATAAAACTAGATAATCATCTTTGTGTATGTCTTTATGACATGAAACCAAAGAAGAAGTACCCAGTAATTCCTAAGGTTGATCCTATCGAGATGGTAAGTATAGGAAAAGTAATACGATGCCAAATAGAAAGTGTTTCTAAATACGGCAAAATAGGATACTCGACAATTAGGAGTCTCAATGATTATCATCGTGTACGGAATAAAATATGAAAACATGATTGACTGTATTATATCTTTACAAGAATAGGTATACAGTCCATCTGTTCTCATTAAGTTTTATTAAGAATGCATTAGATGACATTCATAGTTGTACATTGATAATAATCCTTAGCTTTTCTCATTACACTTGGATGAATTATTTTTCTTGGAATTCGTTGAATAAATTGTTTCTTCAGTTATTTCAAGTTATCGCTAAAATCTATAAACTTAGTCACTTTAATCTGAATACGATTCAGAGTTTAGTGATTAAGAGTTCCTTTGAAAGGAAGGTAGAAGGTTTTAGTGATTGACTTGTTTAGGTACTCATTGTTGTATGTGGAACCATAAAAAATTAAGAGGTAAGTTTCGTCATTCGATATGATCGTAAATGGCAAACACCCTTTTGACTTATATGGTACATACTAAGTTGAGAACCAATTTATTACACTTGGATTCTTCCAGTAGAATGGTGTAATAAGTGAAGATACAGAATCTGCACTGGATACGATGAAATCTATGGTGGATTATAATTCATTACTTTCTTCTGACATATACCTTGGGTAACAGTTAGTAGCCTTCCGTTTTTAACTTATGAATCGTCAGGTTCTTCGACAAGAAAATTGTAATTTGGGCCCAAGCCCATATGAACAATTTATCCTGTCTTAGAATGGATGACAAATCAGAGTCAAGAGCAGAAGCGTATCTGTTTATAGGTATGCAAAAGGAGTTTGTGTTTACAGAGAAAAGTTACATTCTTAAGAATACTGCATAAGTTGACACCAGGATATAAAGCTGAGACACAAGAATTACGTTATTCAATTTTAGAATACATAGGGACTTTATCGTAGTGGGAGGGTTTCACAAGAACCCAATTGATCTTATTCTTGGAGGATGAGAATTCAGTCCCTGAAACTATGAAAATGCTAATTTATTTCGAGACAATGGTTAACTGTTGTGATAAGAGAAGAATCTTTGGATTCTAATCGAGTCTGGGATCTTGTAAAACTTTCATCTAATATTAAAACTATTGGATGAAGAGTTTACAAGGAACAAGAAATTCTGATTGACCGTTAAAGAGACTTGCTGTGACCACATCATTGGCAGTCTTGATTAATTTAACAGAATTTTCTTAGATCGCAAATAATGTTGATATTATCCTCCCAAGAGGCATATTGACATTGGCATTTGCAATCAAGCCAGATAAAGTTCATTACAGTAGGCCATGAGTACTTTGTACATTTATTACAGAAGTAGATGTCTCGAAGTTGATGCATCCGATTTAATTAGAAAATCAAGTTAGTTGATTTTAATTAAATATGGATGGGCTATGTATAAGATGTGGATAGTAAGTAATAGTGTTTCCATAGCTATATAGTAATGACATAATGATCATTTATAATGATACCTGAAATGTTATTAAGGTTTGGTTATCTAATGGACGTTAATGTAAAAGAACTTTTTGAGAAATTCTTTCATTCTAGTGATCAAGCCTTGCTAGATCAGCTAACTAGAGTATTAGTCTATCTCAAAACTGTAAGGGTCAATAATATACCGATTTTATTTAGAATGCACTGTTCCATAGAAAATATTTCTGTGGTATTACTCTTTTGGAATCTTTGTCATATAGACAATAATAAAGGAAGTAAATTAAAAGGCAGTTCCCAATGCTTGTGTAATAGGAAGCCTCTCACATAAAGTGCAAATGACAAAATCAGATATTTGTCTTACAGGTGGGCTTAGTCAGCTAACATTTATCGAGTTTTGGTACTGAGATTTAGAGAGCTGTAAAGCATGACTTAGATAATCTCAGTTGGACTCGGAGTTACAAAATAGTTTACATGTTAGTGTTATAATTGGTTGCATTAATTCTGACTTTGTGTCAGATTCAGATTCTAGAAATTTTATTTATGGATATCTTGGTGGATATCATCTAGTGGGAGAGTGTTTACCACGGATGTCAAAGACTTTGTTTAGGTGAGATAGTTAACCAAGGTTGTATTTGTAAGAAACTTAGCAGAACCTCTACACTAAAGCTCTGCTTGGTAGTTTTGATTCTCATGCTGATGAGAATACTTACAGATGCAGGTTTCATGCTGATGAAACATGTGTCACATACGAATCTTATTCTAATAAGATAAGTAGCTATTGTGACATTAAATTCTTTTAGTGCAAGTGGGAGATTGTTGGGGTTTATGCCCTAAAACAATTTAAATTGATAACATTGATAAATTATATTTATTAATAAGCATGATACTATATTATTACTTTATTCATATGATGGATTAAGTGTTGTTCACAAGATGATGTTGTAAGTAAATTATTTGTATGAAGTGTTCATAAATGGAGAGATGTAATTTACTGGTTCCTCATATTCTTGTATAGTTCATAGTCAGTGATGAATCTGAACAATTCATCTGATAAGACTATAACACACTAGACTTCTATATTATAGGGTGATGTATCTCCATCACCGGCGTGGCGACTCTAAGTCAGTGTGTTGGTGTATTAAGAATACACTGAATAGGTCAGACAGAATACTTTTATGTTATTGTCAGCACATAAAAAGATTCTGTAAAACTTGCTAATTGCAAATGTTCTAAATTCTGAGAGCAGAGTATACCCTACAAGTTGGTTTCTACTTACTTTGATCTACCAAACAGTGAGGTCAGACAACGCAAACGTGATCCAATATTCTGGGTAGGTTGGGTGATCGAAATCACTTAGTGGGATTACTTTGTGTCAATAAGGAATCCACACCGAAATGATATTCCCTTAAGAGCCTAATCAAAAGTATTAATTATTCTAGACTGCGCAGTGATCCTATAAAATGTTTATTGGATTATTAGAATAATTATAATGGTATGATATGGCAGGCAAGGACTAAGATGTAATTACTCGAAAGGTGCTGACATTAATAGTTAATGTTACCTTGGTGTATATTACGAATATCAGTTAAGTGGAGGGACTATTTGCTGGTATAACGAGTGAAGGGCTTCTGAATAATATTCATTTACTTGAGAGTATTCAGTTGCAGTTATTTAGTGGACTTAACTGCAATTAGATTTATTATTTGAGAATTATATGAGATATATGGACCTCAAAGTAATAAATCAAAAGCTTAAGTAAGTGGGGCCCATATGGACCTAACTTGGAGCTAAAGATATGGGAAGAGAGTCTTTCTCTATAAATAGAGATAGGGTTCATAAGATAGCCCACCCTAACTTGTGTATCTAAAACTCTCTCCCAATTTAGAATTCAAGTTATGAGCTTTATGGTTTTAGAAACCCAAAATTCGTAGTATATTCCCGTCTGAATTTAAAATCGAGTTTTGAGGCACTTCGGAACAGAATTGGAGATTTTCTATTTCATGCAAAGTTGTAGAAAATTCTATTTCCTACAAAAAACATATATCACATAGGCAAATCGGATCAAACGTTAGAGAGTTATGGCTAAAATACTGTTGCTGTACCTTTTGGGTTTTCGACGACTGATCCAGAACGTTGGTGGAAGATCTGGGATTACATGCAAGCGTTTAAATGGTATGTATTTGATCTTCAAGTTATTGTTTTAATAAATGCATCCTCATGTGATCCTGTGAAGGGAAAATAGTTATTTGTTTCCGCTGCACAATTTAATCTAGACCCTATTTTCCCCAACACATAAGAAGCCGCACGGTCAATGTTAGTCTTATCATGGAACTGTCGGGGTATGGGGAGCGACTCGGCAGTTCAGAATCTTAATTCTCTCCTCCGTGCAATTTAACCAACTATCTTCTTCGCTTCTGAAACTAAATTATCACTTGTTGCGCCGAATAATCGGATTGCACGTCTTGGCTTTACTAATAGTTATATAATTCCCTCTCAAAGACGCATGCAGCGGTGGTCTTTGGTTGCTTTGGACAGATGCTATTGATGTTATAGTTCTTTTTCATTCTTCTAACATTATTCATCTTCACATCCGTGCTTTTGGTGACTCTCCTTCCTGGGATTTGCTCTGTGTTTATGGCCCTCCTGATACTTCACTTCGTGGTCCTTTCTGGCGTACTATGCTGGCATATTCTTAAAATTTTAATGATTGTTGGTGTTGTATTGGAGATTTGAATGATATTGCTTCTCCTTCGGAAACGTTTGATGATTGTTGGTGTTGTATTGGCGATACATATTGGAGGCAACGTTGCAAACAAGTTTGGACTCATACGAATGACAGAAACTCTAAACAGTTTCATCTCGCGGTTGTTCAACGTCATAAGAGAAATAGAATAGAGAGTATTCAATTGCCTAATAGCTCTTGGACCTCTGATTCTAATCTTATTACTTCTAGTATAGTGAATCACTTCCAACAGGCCTTCACTGCTGAAGAATCTAGTGTTTCTCCTGCTGATTTATTTTCAGCTCATGATATGTTTTCTTCTTCAGATAATAAGTCAATCTCGAAAATACCAAATAGAGAGGAAATCTGGAGTGTTCTTACCTCTATGGGTTCGTTGAAATCCCAGGGTCAAGATGGTTACCCAGTAATCTTTTACAAAAGGTGTTAGTCTATTATTGGTGATGAGGTGATCAATCTCATCCAATCTATTTTTCGGACTACTACATTTCCAAATGAGCTTAACCACACCCATATCTGTCTCATTCCGAAAACTAAATCTCCTAAAACTCCAGTTGATTACCGTCCTATATCCCTTTGCAATGTGCTATACAAATTGGTGGTCAAACTTATCACTAACAGGCTTCGTCCATTCCTTGACAATTCAATCTCTTGGGCACATAATGCGTTTGTTCCTAGTCGTCAAATTACAGACAATATTGTGATGGCTCAGGAATTGCTGCATTCCATGAATCAATCAACATCTCAGGAAGGTTTTTTTGCTTTGAAAATGGACATGTCCAAAGCATATGACCAAGTTAATTGGTCTTTTTTGAGTCATATATTGTCTCTAATTGGTATTTCTGGACACTCTCAGTTTTTAATCATGCAATGCATTACAACTGTATCCTTCTCTGTATTGGTCAATGGGGTTCCTGAAGGTTTCTTTAAGGGAGAACGAGGACTTCGTCAAGGCTGTCCCCTATCACCGTTCCTCTTCATCTTGTGTTCTCAAAGTTTATCATGGCTTATGGATAAATATGAGAGAGAAGGATTGTACCAGGGATATCAAATTAACCGTTATGCTCCAGCAATTAGTCACTTGATGTTCGCAGATGATCTATTTTTCTTCGGTAAAAGTAATAGATCTTCTCTCAATGCTCTACATGATATCTTGGATCAATATTGTAGCTTCTCAGGTCAACGTACAAACTTCCTTAAATCGTCAATACATTTTAGTAAAAGTGTACGTCATGACATTGCAACTGCAATTGCTTCTGACTTGGGGGTTCAACGTATGAAAGTTAATCATAAATACTTGGGGATCTATCCGCTGCAATCCAAATATTTTTGTCGCTCTCATGATTTTCTTTTATCAAAGTTTGCATATAAACTTTCAGGTTGGCAACAACATTTCTTATCTCAAGCCGGTCGTACTCTTTTGGAGAAAACTGTGCTTGGTATTATTCTTATTTATTTCATGGGTTTGAGTCTTTTACCCAAAAGAATCCTTCAAGATATCTCCAAAATTCAGAGAAATTTCTGGTGGGGTCACTCGTCCGATCAAAAACGTTGTCATTTTATTGGCTAGGATAAACTTTGTAGATCCAAACAAGATGGTGGACTTGGTATTCGAAATATTGAAATGGTGAATAAGGCCCTCATGACAAAACTAGCTTGGAGATTTATCTCTAATCCAAACTCTATTTGGTCCTAGCTTCTCCATGCTAAATATCTTAAGAATTCGGACTTTTGGTTATTCTCTCGTACTAGGAATATTACGGCTACTTCGGCTGGTATTTTATCTTCTCGATCTATGCTCACTGAAGGAGTTTGTTGGATGGTTGGTAATGGTTTATCCATAAAAATTTGGAAAGATCCCTAGATTCCTTTCCTCCCGGGTTTCCGTCCTTATTCTCCTCCATCTGCCACATCTGATATTGTTTGGGTTAGAGATTTAATTTTGCCTGACGCCAGAAGTTGGAATATTGATTTACTTCAATCTCTCTTTACCCCAATAGAAGTTAACGCAATTCTTCAAATCACCATTCCTTCTGAAACTACCGAGGATAAACTACTATGGATCAAATATTAGATCATACATATATTAGATTAGTTCATCCCAATTCAGACTATTCATTCAAAATATACAAGGGATGAACTAATACCAATGGGATCTTGATTTACATGTTTGCTACAATGATATAAATATTGTAAAGGTACAGCTGGTCTTACCTTGTGACATCTTGATGCTGATTTCTACTTCTTTGTACTGATTTGAGTTCACTAGAGAGAGAATAGGCTTTAACTCTCATTCCCTTACATTACCAGTAACTTGTGATGGATCAGTTACTATTTCAGGGCAAGAGTTATGAACCATTATATACTTCTCCCAAAAACATAATTGGTCTCCTATCCATCAAGAGATCAAGGGCCATATGGAATAAGTTCTCTCTTTAAGCCTAAATTTAAACTCCCATGGGCCAGATCATATGGGCCACAACCAACATTCTCCCACTTGGTCCATATGACCTAAGACAAAACATACAGGAAAGAGAGAAAATCATAATCCATTAGCATCCCAGTAATCATAATGTCATAATCAAGTAAGTCACTAGTCTGAGTCATGGCGGTCATACATCTAAATACGACATATTTCCTTCCATGCATCACAAAACTAATAACCACTTAATATGACCTGAAAGTTGGAAGAATCACATTTATAAAAGCTCAATATCTTAAAGGCCTTCATATTGGTTCAAGTGTCATATCTGGTTAAGACAATTCCTGTTATCATACAGTCTATTACAAAATATGTGTACACATAAGGAAAAACAGGAAATCAGAAACATACTATACATGAGATCTCAGTAGTGTTTTGTAAAACTAACATTCAATCCATGACACTATACATGACAACTAAGACCCATTACAATGGATCATCGATCATGAGCTTTGTGCTTATATGTTTTACAAACACTCTCTATTTCCGAACCTCCTCCTTAACGATAAGGAATTTAAGCTTCAAGTGTTTACTTCCACTCGAACTTGAATACTTATCGTTCTTGGAGAAGAAAACTGCTGCGTTGTTATCACAGTAAATTCTCAACGGCCTGGCAATAGAGTCGACAACCTCAAGCCCTGAGATAAAGTTGCGCAGCCATAAAGCATGAATTGTGGCCTCATAGCATGCCACAAACTCAGCCTCCATAGTGGATGAAGCATAAACTTTTTGTTTTGCACTTCTCCACGAAACAGCTCCTTCAGCAAGCATAAAAACATAGCCTGAAGTAGATTTAATGCTATCAATGCATCCTGAAAAATTGGAGTCTGAGTATCCTATCACCTCCAGACTATCAGTTCTTCTGAAAGTAAGCATATAATTCTTTGTCCCTTGCAGATAACGCATCACTTTCTTTGCGGCCTTCCAATGAGACATTCCTGGGTTACTTTGGTAACGACCAAGCATGCCCACGGCAAAGCTAATATCAGGTCTAGTACAAGTTTGTACGTACATAAGACTTCCTACTGCAGAAGCATACGGAATTCGTTCCATTTCTTTCCACTCTAAATCATTCTTTGGACATTGCATAAGGCTAAACTTATCACCTTTCTATACTGGTATATTATTTGGTGAACAATCTTTCATGCCAAATCTCTCTAGAACTCTCTCGATATAACTTTTCTGAGACAAACCTAACAATCCTTGTTTTCGGTTTCGAAAAATTTCAATTCCGATAACAAATTTTGCCTCACCCATATCTTTAATTTCAAAGTTCTTAGAGAGGAAATCCTTAGTTTTTTATAACAAACCAAGATCGTTACTGGCAAGAAGTATGTCATCACATACAAAATCAAAAATATGAACTTACTCCCACTGACCTTCAGATATATACATCGATCAACGATGTTTTCTTCAAATCCAAAGGTTGTAATGGTATCATTAAACTTAAAATACCATTGTCGAGACGCTTGCTTAAGTCCATATATTGATTTTTTAAGCTTACATACCAGATGTTCCTTTTCTTTTGTTGAGTAGCCCTCAGGTTGTTCCATGTAGACCTCTTCATCCGAACTTCCATTCAGAAAAGCTGTTTTCACATCCATTTGATGTAGCTCCAGATCATAATGAGCTACCAAAGCCAAAATAATTCGAAGTGAATCCTTTGTAGACACAGGTGAAAAAGTTTCATGATAATCGATGCCTTCTTTCTGAGTGAAACCTTTAGCCGCAAGTCTGGCTTTATGTCGTTCAACATTGCCCTTACAATCAAGTTTGGTCTTAAAGACCCATTTGCACCCAATTTGTGTGTGTCCTATGGGCAATTCAACGAGATCCCAGACATCATTCTGACTCATTGATTTCATCTCGTCATTCATGGCACCGATCCACTCAGTTGAATTAATACTATTCAAGGCTTGTGAAAACGTAACCGGATCTTTATTTGTTCCTATATCAAAATCTGATTCCTGGAGATATACCACATAATCAGAAGAAATAGCAGGTCTCCTTACTCTTTGAGATCTGCATATTTCTACTCGGTGTGGTTCTTCAATTATTGGTTAATCATCTACATGAGGTAGTGGATTATTAACTTGTTGTTCTAAATTATCATTAGGATAATAAACTAAAGGAACAACAATCTTTTCTGAAGTCACAGGTATAGGAACTATTACCTAAATTTCTTCAATTACCACATTTCGTGGTTCACCACTCCCATTAGATTTACCATTCTCAAGGAATTTTGCATTACCGGTTTCAACTATTCTTGTACTGTGGTTAGGATAGTAAAACCTATACCATTTGGATTTATCAGGATATCCAATAAAGAAACCACTGACTGTTCTGGAATCCAATTTCTTTTCTTATGGGTTATAAATTCTAGCTTCCGCTGGACAACCCCAAACATGCAGGTGTCTTAAACTGGGTTTCCTACCAGTCCATAACTCAAAAGGAGTTTTTGGAACTGAGTTACTAGGAACTCGGTTTAAGATGTACACAGCGGTCTTAAGAGCTCCACCCCACAATGTTATGGGTAAGGTAAAACTGCTCAACATACTCCTAACCATATCCATTAAAGTACGATTTCGCCTTTCAACAACACCATTCTGTTGCGGCGTTCCAAGCATTGTGTATTGTGCACAAATGCCAAGCCTTTCTAAAAGTTTGGCAAATGGACCAGGATGTTGTCCCAATTCATCATACCTGCCATAATATTCACCACCTCGATCAGATCTGATGATCGACTTTCACCTTTTTATCTAATTGCCTTTCAACTTCAGTAATGAACACCTCAACAACATTCACTGCTTGAGATTTATCATGCAACAAATAGATATAACCATAACGTGAAAAGTCATCAATAAAAGTGATGAAATATTTCTCTCCACCGTGAAAAGGGGTGGAGAAAGGTCCATAAATATCAGTATGTATGATCTCAAGAAGCTCACTGCTCCTTGTGGCTCCTTTCTTGGTGTGTATTGTTATTTTTCCTTTAATACAATCAACACACATCCCAAAATCAGTGAAGTCTAGACATGGAAGAATTTCATCATTCACCAATCTATCCAATCTTTCTTTGGAGATGTGCCCCAATCTTTTATGCCAAAAGTCTGCAGATTTATCATTAATCATATTCCGTTTAAGTCCAATACAAACATGATGATGCTCGGTTAAAAGGGTTTCAGCGTAATGGCTATCAAGGTTGATTTTATATAAGCCATTACACAAAATGCCAGAACCAACATAATGAGAATTACTGAATAGGCTGAAACATTGGTTACCAAAACTCAAAGAGTATCCCAAACATCTAACTTAGATAAGGAAATTAAGTTACGTGTTACATAGTGAAAGGTCCATGTTTTATGTTTGTCGTATTTCGTGTCAAAAATTAACTCAAGATGATCTCTTGTAATTCTATTAGAGTCTAGTGAGTCTCGGTTCACTTCGGTTGAAAGAGAAGAAATCTACAAAGGCTCCGAAGAACTCAACTCACCACCGGAAGACATCCTAGGATGGTAAGTGACTTAGAACACTAAGTACCATAGGTGGTTAGATTGCTAAGAGTGTTTCCCACACTATTTGTTCTTGATAAAATGTGTTTTAAAAGATAAAATTTAATCTGGAAAGTTTTGGTTTCGAAACTAAGAAGTTTGGTTTCGAAACCAACTGCATTGATGGTATTATTATATAGGGAAAAGTCTGTTTCGAAATCAACCTCAGTTTGATTTCGAAACCAAACTTTATCTGATGACAGATGAAGTTTGGTTTCGAAACCAAAACTGTTAGTTTCGAAACCAAAATTCATCTGAAACTAAACAGTTTGGTTTCGAAACCAAAACCACATCTATCTTCAGATGAAGTTTGGTTTCGAAACTAACCTATTGATTTCGAAACCAAAAGGCAA